>PVIR01007422.1:0-27459 GCA_004026965.1 Petromus typicus | reverse complement strand
GCAATCAGTACCACATACCACAGTGCCGGGTGTGGTGGCTCATGCCTGTCATCCCAGCACTCGGGAGGCAGAGGCAGGAGGATTGCTGTGAGGTGAGTTTGAGGCCGAGCTCAGGGCCAGCCTGAACTACAAAGTGAGACCCTGTCTCAACAAAAAATAAATAAAATAAAATAAAATAAAAAAATAAAGAAGGAGGACTCTGAAGTTGGTGACCCCAGGAACCTATCTCCCAGGGGATATTTATGAAGCAAAACCATAAAAGTAAGGGGGGTTTGAGGTGGGACAAAACAACAGTCAACCAATAGCATTGAAAGTACAGTCACTTAGGTAATATTGATTAAAGGGAGATCCAATGGGAAAGCAAATCATACAACAAGCTACAGCAATTTCCAGTCAGGCATCTTTCCTGAGAAGGATGGGCTCAGACACAGGTGAATGATACCTGTTTATAACACCAATCACTCATGTTTTCATTGTGGGACTTGTCTTCTTTTACATGCTATCCTTCAGTGAATGTGTCTTGATTTTTCTCTCAGTTGGCTCCTGGAGTGTTTTCAAAATTGGCTCCTTGGCTATCTTCTATTTTGGCCTTTCAAGGTCCAGTGCTATCTAATTGACTACATGCTATCTAATTAACTTATCTACCTACCATAAAATGGGAAGATTATGAACCAGAAAAATGTATTTGTTTCTCAGTTCTGGAAACTGGAAAGTCCAAGAACTTGGTAACAGCAGCTTTGAACTAATCACAACACGGGTGAAGAGCAAAGGAAATGCGTAGACAGAGCCTCGGAGAGGAAGGCCAGATGGACAAAATGTCCTATCTGATTACCATAACTGTGATAAGTAGGATAACCCTGTGACAGTGCTATCAATTATTTATGAGAGGTGCTTCTTAAAAGATCCATCGCTTATTATTGTTTCAGTGGCAACTGAATTTCAACTTCAGTTTGTAAGAGAGTCTTGACCCATACTACACGCTGACGGGTTGCTATTCAGTACAAAGACACTAAATAGAAAATTATTTTTTGTTTGTTTGTTGGTTTTTTTTTTTAGGTTTTTTGAGACAGGGTCTCGCTTTGTGGTTCAGGCTGGCCCTGAGCTCAGCCTCCAACTTACATCACAGCAATCCTCTTGCTTCTGCCTCCTGAGTGCTGGGATTACAGGCGTGAGCCACCACGCCCGGCACTGTGGTATGTGGTACTGGTTGCTGCTGGGTTGAGTCTCCACGTCCAGTATGGTATGTGGTTACCGGGGATCGAACCCGGGTCCTTGAGCTTGCAAGGCAGGCGCTCAAACCACTGAGCTATATCTCCGGCCCCTAAATAGAAAATTCTTAAGAGTATGGTGGTATTTTGCTCTTCTAAAAATAATCTGCAATCATATCAGCATTACAAATGTACAGAAGAGGTACTTATGGTTATAAATTTGAAAATTTCTTTATACAAACATAAACATCAATATTTTTCACTTTCTTATTAACTCTATAATAATAACTATAGAAACTATATTTCTGAGGTAAAAGTTTGTATGTAAATATTATAATTCTCTTCTGGCATATCACAAATTATAATGCTATAGAAACAATGGATTTGGGAAGATATGTCTATACAAAGACAAATGTCTGCTCACCTCAGGTTTGGTTTATGGATTTCTTGTAAGAAGGCAATAACATCTGATTTTCATTTCTTTGAAACTGTCACCTTTTGGTAGTATGTTTGTTTAGGATGATCACATTTTTCTGTTCATGGCTCATTAGTATCGCGGTGTAAAATTTTACTTTGTTATCCAATAACTTTTCTGATAGTATGATTTCTCAGAATCCTAAGGGTATGGACTAGATAAAATGATGAAAACAAAGTTGACAAAGAAATATGAAGAAGTTATATATGCAAAAGTTAACACAAAATATCAGTATACATATTTTCATCCATTTACCAAATATTTACGGAACATCTGCTATATGCTAGGCTTTACTCTTATCCACAAGATACAGCAGAAAACAAAAAAATTAAGAAATATTTCATCCTCATGGAATTTGAACATAATTACTTGACTGTTACATGTTTTAGGAAATAAGCTTCATGTCTGAAACTATTGATTCAGAATGTGTTTTACCCTTTTAATTTTATGCTGAATTATATTACTAAATGAATAGAGTGGCCCATTTTACACCTTAACCTTCAAAACTTAGATGAAAAATATGTTTCTGCATGAAACATTCAAATATATTCCTGAAACAAATGGTGTGTGATAAAAAAGCTCATTTGCAGATTGTTGCTAATTGTGTCTCTTACATGTACTTTTACTTCATTTCTTGTGAATTACAGTGGTGAAAAATGATTATACATTTACAAGAAGGAAAAATTATTGCCTAAATGCAATAAAATGTAATGGTCTTTTCTTGTCTAATGTTTTCATTGGCTCCAAAAGATTAGGACAACTTTCAAGGTGGAATTGTGAATAAATATTCCATCTGAAGCAAAGTGAGAAGAGATTAAAATCTTATTTAAGGCATACAACAACTGTCAGGCTTTTAAAAAATATATTGAGTAGAGAGCAACAAAAGTGCTGATTTTGATACTGAAATACTGTCATAGTTGTCTCTGAAATGTGATTTTTTTTTTCTGAAATGGCTCTGAAAATGTTGAGACTGTGTACACAGCTTGGGCACTGAGAATGCTGGCCGTGGGCAACTGATAGCTACCCTCTGCCTCAGGTACTGCCTTGGACCAAAGAATGCTCGAGGCCTTCTCACCCACCTATAGGACAGTGTCCTCAGCCAAAAGAAGCTACCCCACCCCAAGGCCATTTTTGTATTGAGCTTCTATTCTTCCTCTGCCTGCTTTGCATTCTTCATGCCTTTTTCCCAAGAATGCTCCTTCAGGGAAATCTCTGCAATAAAAATGGCCATTTCATATTCTCTTGCTATGGAACCCAGTCTGAGATGTGATCGCTTTATATGGGGCAAGAGAACTGCATGAGAAGGTGGCCCTGCTTTCCTGACTTTACTGGCTCTTTAAATCTACAAGTACAGCTATCCCTGTAATAACTCACAAGCAAAAAGCAGGTATGGGTGTGGCTCTCTTTCCCTTAACTTCCAATTTGCTCTTCAGTCACTTGATTAACCTTTTTCACTTGGTCCTTTAATGCCAGATTGAAAGATTGACTTCGGTGTGCCCTTCTTCCTTCTTTAGCCCATTGCTTATCTCTCCCTATACATTGAATTCCATGCAAGATCTTCAAGCTCCTTCAGCAGATCAGGATTTTCACTTTTCTCACCTGTACTTTTGAGGACATACCTCTTTTCACAAAACTTTGCTTTAATTCCCCAGGAATGTAAGACAGAGAAAGTGAAATTGTTCTAAGTGTAATGTAAGGAGAAAAGAACATTGCATTAGAGCAAAGTTACAAAATCGTAAGAACGGTGTATGTAAGTCTCAAAAGACTAGGAAAGGGGAAGAATCCCTTGGGACAGGCCCAGATTTAGAACATTAAGTCAAGTACTCAGGACAATAAAAACTGCAGTAACTCAGGAAACAGGGTGGAACTCCTAAGAATCAGCAAATTTTAAGTGAAGATGGTATAGCTCATGGCTGAGAAAAAATGTGTGCTCTATTTCCTTTGGTTTTTCTCTGTCGAGATAAATTTCTAAGAGAATATCTGTTTGCTGTGAATCTTTATTAACTGAAATAATATATTTAGAAAAATTAGTATAATTTCCAGCTCAAAGAATTAGACAATCTTAGAACTAAAATGTGAGTTAAACAGAAAAGCAACCAATATTTTGTATATCCGCTAGATATATTTTTGTCTTTGTTTATTAGCAAAATAGAGAACAATATTTTGTTGTTGTTGTTGTTTGCTTTTTTATGGTTTCAGTTTCTAGTGGTTGTCTGAAGCAAAGGGAGACTTGGAGGAGTGGCGTGGCGTCAGTGTGAATCTGTTATCAGAATAAAATAATGGAAAATAGTACTTAAGCATATATGTATTCTGCTAGGGAATCTTTTAAAGTATTTTGTGTGTAATATTTCATCGAATCTATATATCAAACCTAAGAAATAAATGTTGTTATGTTTTAGAAACATGACAAAAAAGAACAGAAGGATTAAACTTACAAAGCTGCTATGAGATAAATAAGTCAGGAATAGAACGTGAGAGACTACTCCAAAGATGTAGCAAAAATCAGGCAGCTATCCGGAATATCACTGTTTCCTTTCTCTTTACAACATTAATTTTAGTTGGAGTTGAACGTGATCACTGACAAGGAACTAACCTGTGGGAGGTGCTTCGTGTCCTCATCAGCCCACTTCCTGTTGCTTGGATAGGAAAGAAAATACTGTGTACTAAGATGGCCAAGATTTGAAATGATATGATCTAAAGCCTGGTATTTGTAGATCCATGTTACCAGCAATGGGATGTCCAGACTCTATTTCACTTGTCCAAACTTCTATTTTGCTTTAAGCATATTTTGTTTTGAAAATGTCTTCAAGCAGCCAGTCTTATAGTGTAATTATTTCAGAGAAACAGAATAACACACTGAAAGAAGAAGTAGACAGGATACTGAGAGACAGGAAAGCTAGACACTGTGTGGAGACAAAAATTGGAGTGTGGAGATAGACAAATTATGGAATTACGGGTAAAATGAATAAATTAGAATAGACTTAATGGAAGGTTCTATCTAATTCCAAAGTCCTGTAAAAAAAGTCTTAAAATATCAACACAAATATCTACTCAGACAACGTTATTTAATAAATGTGGGGATTTTAAAGGATTATGCTTTCTGTGTCAGGATATTATTTATGAGGCTAACATCATCTTTATTATTTATTATTTACATGAAATTGATTCTGTTTCTACCAAGTTGATTTATGTATATTTGCAAATTTATTTTTGCATTTGCCAATGAAATTAATATGCTGGATAAACATTGTCAATCATGTCAAAGCATTCTCTTGCAAATCTCCTGATTTTCCATTTATCTCTAGAAATAAGGAAAACAAAATCATTAGCAGTATATTTTTAGCATTTAAAAATATTTCATATAATTTATATTCTAAATATCACACATGTTTTTTAATACTGAAAATTATCAATATTGACGTAAGTTTTTAAATTGGTGAATTAAATGTGAGAGTCTTCAAGTATGTAATCTCTCAGAGGACAGCATCTAATTCCTGCTTTCATCACTGGCTTATTCTCTAAGTGTGGCAATTTTGTGGGCATGCTGTAAAAATTCCATGTGTATATCTATACCTGTATATATAGTTTTATTATATATATATAGTTTTATTATATATATAATGTTTTATTATATATATATGTTTTGTTATATATATATATGTATGTATATATATATATATATATATATATATATCTTTAAAGCACAATTTTTTTTTTTCGGTTTTAGTTGGTTTAGTTTGAGAGAGAGAGAGAGACAGAGAGAGGGGGGAATGAGAAAATGAATACCATACGTGCTTTACTTTAACAAATGATTAACATTAACTTCTGGTTATATCTATCCACAGTCATTTGAGTAAATGATCCTGGAAGATAATACTCATTTTATTAAACAAGTGTTTACATTTAGTGATTCAAAAATGAATTCATTTAAAAAAGTAAGTGACTTTGGTTTATTTTTCTCCTGCTTGTTGATTTTAAAATTTCTTATCATCATTAATCTTTAATGTTAATATTCTATTTTCATCTTGCTTCGTTTTGAACGTGCAATTTTTCTCTGATCTCAGAGGCCTTGGGAATTCATGCTAAGCCTTACATCTGCCCAATTTATGTAAATTTTCTAAATTATTCTCTTTTCTTTAGCCATCACTCAGAAGGAGAAGTCCAAATATTTACTTTGCTCTGTTGGATGATGCTTATACCCACAGGACTCATGAGAAGAATTCAAGACTGTTGCTGTTAGTGCGAGTTCATCTCTATTCTATCAGCCATGCTAAACTGTGATATTCCAAAGACCTTCCCTCCTTCTAAAACAATGGAGGATTATCATGGTCTGAAGGCTTTTAATATTCATATGAAATAGAGGAAGCTAAACTTCATGAAAGACAAATATAATATTGTTTTATTTTCAGTGTGTGTTTCATGTTACACATTTCACATATAATACACAAGCTGGACTTCTGTTCCCTGCATATTAGCTCAGAAGACTGACTCAACTTCTGTGAAGCAGTAAATGAAATATTGACTGAGTTACTTGTCATTTAATTTGCAATGATTTCAGTGCTTTTCAAGTCCCCAGTAAGGCACTGAGTATAATTCAATTGTATCCCTTCTTGTAATTTGGGGATGTAAGACTATAATTTACAAGTTAACTAGAACATACAAAAGTTAATGAAGGCTTTGAAAACTAATTAGCAAACAAATATGTCATGTCTGATTAGTTACTCAGCATTTTCTCACTAATCATTTGCCCTGCATGTTTTATTAATCTTTATTATTAAGTATTCTATAAATTTTCATTTCATTTTACTTTATGGTCCTTACATGGATACTGTGTAATTGTTACAGGATTTATACACTTTACTAGTGCCAATTAGGAATTAGTCTATCTTAAAGATATTCCTTACAAGCGCTGAAAAACATCTTTCAATCCCTATTACATGTATTATTTTCCAGGACACATGTGTAAATACTACATCATTTTTCTAGTGTGAGAAATAAAGTGTAAATGCTACTTAAAATGTATTATAATTACTGTTAAATAATTATAGAAAGAAAAAAACTTCAAAGGGAAGGAGAATGGGGAGGGAGCTAAGAAGGGAAAGAAAGTATTTGAAGGTAAAAAGGAAAAAAAAAACAAACAAACAAAGTTTATGTATATGAAGGTGATGGAGCACAGAAAGGAAGGCAGGATAATGGGAAAAATACAAATCCAAACATTATCGTGAAAGGTACAAATTCTCAGTGATGAATGTGATCATAATGTATACTTAAAATGTACCAATAAACTCAATTAAAATAAATATGTAAACATACTATTTCTCCATCTAATTAAGGAAGGTTAGTTCTCAGTAAAATTCTTGGGATGCTAAATTTTAAACTAAAGCATCTAGTGTAATAACCAGACTAATGTCTGAGTAAATTTTCAGGACTATTACACCAGCTCTATTTTTTATTAAAGGAGAACTGTATAATGACTTCATATGCAAGCTAAATATTTAATGTTATTTTGCTACACCTGATCTTCTTGAATTAGGAAAACATAAAATTGATTATCTTGAACATTTTTAATATTTCTGTTTCAGGGTCATATTAACCCTGAGATACAATTGTGGTGCTCCAGATTTTGGGAATAAAAGGTGAAAGAAGGTGGTTTTATAAGAGCATAAATAGAGTTTATTGGGTTCTCTGAACTTCATTTACTTATAGACTACTATGGTTATTTGAAAAGGAATACATTCTTCTTCCATCCATCCATCCATCCCATTAATTATTTAGACATTTGAAATCAGTCTTAATCATTTCCACTTCTTGCAACTCTCTGGGGATTTTCTGTAACCTATTGGGTTTAACAAGAAAATTATTAGTAGTAAGTGTTGGCACTTTCCTTTGTCTTTGTGACCAATGGCCTAAATAATATAATTACTCCTCAGGACAATCTTAGTAAAGTCTCCGTTGGTCTTTGTATATGATTTATGAACTTCCAAGTGCATTTTTCACCCAGTAAGTAGGTATTTCTAATGAAAACAGAAATCACATTACATGAATCTGTTAAATACTAACAAATGTTACATTATATATTGAATAAAATCTAAATTCCTTGCCTTTTTAATCTACCTCCTGCAATTGTTGACATGTCCTATGTTATGCCTGGAAATCATTGATTTGTCTTTGTTTCCTTAAATATACCAGAATTTTGTTGTTACTTATATCTAAATTTTTTATGTCTCAGAACTCATGTTGTTCCATTGGCTATAGTGTGTGTGTGTGTGTGTGTGTGTGTGTGTGTGTGTGTGTGTGTGTGTTTTCTCCTTAGCTTTACCATTCTACAAATCTTAAGTTTATTTCCTTTAAGAATGCTCAGCATGGGCCTAGGATTTAGCTCAGTGGTTCCTGCACCTGTCTTGCAAGTGCAAGGGCCCAGGTTTGATCCCCAGTAACCAGTGTACAATACTGGGCATGGTATGCTCAGCAGCAATCAGCACCATATACCACCGTGCCAGGGTGGTGTGGTGGCACTTAGGACCAGCCTGAACTACAAAGCAAGACCCTGTCTCAAAAAAAAAAAGAAATTACAGGAAGAATTAGCACTAAGATGGAAGCATATGAATAGTACTTCAGAAGGAGAGAATCGAATGGATATTTACACAGTGTTCAGCTCATGACTTGAAACATTTATTGGGGAGTTTGAAGGCAGGTGGCTCATTGGCATTGGAAAATTTATGACAGCAATTATAGAATGCAGGACTTAAGGCAAATGTGGCAGAAACTTTCATAAAATAAATTGTATAAATCAACAAATTGTTTAAGGTAACTGAAATATTTATCTAGGTGAGAACAAAGTTATCTTTATAATAGGATCAACATGAATTATATAAAATGAAGCAGTGTTATTATTTTACAGTCTTACTATTCTTGGGTAAGCTTTTCTGTTAAAAGCAATTAAGTCATCGTGACATAAGTGAATATTAGTGCAATTGGCTGTTATATTTGATGAAATACTGATAGTATTTCTACAGAATAAACCATACTATAAGAAATTATTTTACTATATTTTACAGGAGAGACTGAGAAAATAACAGCTTCAAAATGTACTGAACAAAAAGAAAATTAGAATAGAGAAAGAAGATTATACTAGAATAGACTTTCCAATTTAAGTTATTATTGCTCACAGGATATTTGAAGAATATTGTTTCTAAGGAAGTTTGAAGATATTTCTGGTAACTGTCCTCAAACATATGGAAAACACTGAGTTAGATATGACTAAGCACGTGTAACCCTCCCTTTCAAGTCATTTAAGAGCTTTTAATATCTTAAAGTAGATTGTGAGTTTCCACAGTGGGATAAAACAAAGAAAATTTGCCAGATGTATCTGACTAAAGCACCCTTACACTGTGACTAGTCACTTAAGACTGAAAATAATGCAGTTCTCTTGATGAAATGCTTCCAAATGTTCTCAGAATTATCTAATATAAAGAAGTGATAGAGTTACACTATTTTTAACCTCAAAACAATATATTACTATTTCTATAACCAAGTCTATTTAAAGTCACATGAGAATATGAGTAATATTTTACAAAGATTGATTTCATGATATTTTCAGGGGCAAATTGAATACCTACATTTAATAGCATTTTCATTTTGCATGTTTGTGTATTACTGAAGTTAGATTTGTACAAACTTGATTCTTTCATATAGTAAAAGTCACACTGGCTGTGAATGAAATTTTAAATATGTAATATTTTCAGAGAAATGTCAGTAAGGAGTTAATGGCAATTTTCTACACAGAAGTTATTCTTGGGATATCTTCATAATATGATTTATCTATTATCTATTATGACTAAGGAAAGAATTCTTAACAATGACACCCATCTCAGCCCACAGACTGTTGATGAAGTTATTGAGGTGTAGACATAATCTATAATTGTATACTTGTAACTAAAGACAGATGACAGAATTTGTCATCAGACTGCAAGAGTATTAGCAGAAGTTGTGCTCATAATTTCCAGTGCCGCTTAAAAAGTAAAACACTATCATCAGTGGGTTGAGGGAGGGTGTCAAGGAGAAATGAAAGGAGAAAGACAGCTGCCAGGCATAGGATGAGGGGATTTATTCTGCTGGAGAACAGCTGTATATCTAAGGGAGAAAGAGAGAAAAGAGCACATTTATGCCCTGGATGAAATTAATATAAAGCTCTAGTTTTAGCCAGATGGTGTTATTTCACAACTTGCATTTTATAACACTTGGTTTGGTGGTAAAATGGTCAATTTCTGTACCAGATCATACTTGTAAATTCTCTAGCAAAGTGTCATTTTCTTCATGTAAATACTTCCAAAGCAAAACTTATTTTTAGCTTTAACTATAGGAAAGAAGTCATGAGCATCTACTTTTGGTGTAGCTTATGCAACTGTTTTCTTCAAAAAATGTAAAAGAAAAAAAGAGTCAAATATGTGAATAAGGAACATTTCAGTAAAATGATATAGTTAGTTTATGACCTTTGTTGGATTCTTTGAAAGTTTAATTGTGATTGGAACTGTGATCCCATAAGGAGTCGTAGCTGCTGATATTTCATTTCCAAAGAACTGTTTATTGGGTGCTTTCAGTATGGTGCCAACCGTTATGTGCCTTGTTGATACTGAACCTGATGAAAGTTCTATTTTGTATGAAAGGCAGAAAAAGTTTTCATGAACAATGGAAGGTTTATGCAAATGAAAAATATGTTATAGGGATTAAGAGAGATAGGAGACTCTGGCTTATTAGTTTATATAAGGTGAGGAAATGTCACTAGAAGGTGATATTTAAGCAGATTCTTACAGTCAGTAAACAATTTTCGTGAGATAGTACCTGTGCTTAATACTGAATTTAATCATTGAAAAATGAATGTTTGAAAGTGAGGTAATCTCTCTCCAACTTTATTTGTGTCATCAGTGTGAATGTGAGAAGCATGTTGTTATTATACAGACTGGTTTGGACCAGTTAGACTGAACATAGGAACCAAAGACTGAGGGTCATTATTCCCAGCTGATTCATCAAACTTATTGGATGTTAACCAATTAACAAAAACTGTATATATGTAGGGAAATAATTACTACTGTCTACTAAAACTATTATGGTAGTTTTTATGCATCTTGAAATAAATATTTTATTAATCAGGTATGTGTCAGGGTTCCTCAGAAAATTAATACAATATACGGATGAATGGATGGAGAGACAGAAAGTTAGATATATGCATAGATTAACATATGTGTATATAAAGAGATGAATGTAGCTCACAGTACTGTAGAAGTAGAGAAATCATCTGTAGAGTAGGACTTGAGCCTGGAAAACTTAGGCAGATGTCCTGTGATATTCTTGAGGCAGAATGTTTTCCTAAAAAGCCCTCAATTTTTACTTATAAAGCCTGCGGTTGATTTGATGGGCCCATGTATATTATCAAGGGAAATCTTAAAACACTTGACTATAAATATTAAACATGGGTACAAAATATGTGGACAGCAGCACCTACATTCATATTTAACTGACTAGCATACAATATAACCATAGTAATGTTTTAAACAGGTCTGCCTCTATATTAATCACCAATATTTTAATTAGAAATTTATATGAATTTTAAACACAATTATGTTCATATATATCATGTAAGATAAACATAATGAAGTAAATAATATTGAGGGTAATATGTATTTGTTATGCTTCATAACCACTAAAATTCACGCTACTATTTTGTAGGAGGAGAGAGAAAAGATTCTGAAAATTCTTTGCTGATGTTTTTGGAGAACTTCATCATTATTAGGATTCATAAACATCAACATTATATCACATGTATTTTGTTTCGTACAAAACTATGCTATGGGATATTTTTCCAAAATTTTGAAATGTATTTCTGTGTGAAGTGCCACAATTGTCTTTGGGATAGCAAATAATTAGGGTAAATTTATAGTAACTTATCTGTTTAACTTTCAGGATAACATTTATTTTGAGAAGAAAAATGAAGTCAACCAATTTTCTGAGGCCATATTACAAATTATCAAAAGGATAAAGCTTCTCAGATATAACATGATATTCTATGACAATAAATGTTTCACTTTTAAATGGAGTCTAGGGTTGTCCATGAAGTAAAATATAGGAATAATTTTTCATTTGCAGATCTAGCTCTTTGACTCACTCTGGTTGCTAGGCTGTGAATTGGATGATACAAATCTGAGAAGCAAGGGCTGTTAGGCTTTTGGTGTTTGATTTCTAAATATAAAAAAATGTCGGCATACAGTTTTTGTCAGTTTCTTATACAATTTTTTCAGTTGAGTGACTATACAGGCTACTAAATCCATATAACAACTTGTCATTAAATAACATCTTAAAAGAACAGGCACTAAAATATGTTTAGCTTCTTTATATGATTTATAAGTTATACTTTTGACTTTTTTCTAAGACAGTATGTTAGAAATGTAAAAAATTGGTCTGGTACATGATTTCCAAGTCAAGAACATGGGCATCTATTTACGTGGTAGTTGTGAGGAGTTAAATAATCAAATTTTAATTTTGTGAATGAATTGTGAAGGATAAAGTGATTAAACTCTAAAGTGAGGAATATATGTAGGTAGGCAGGATTCCTTTTCCAGTTTGGAGTGTGAGATGTTGAGCAAAAGACTACATATATGTTCATGCAGCAATTGAATGATTGTGTATGTGTGTGTGTGAGAGAGAAAGAAAAAAAAGAGAAGAGAGAGACATGGAATTCAGGAGTGTTCTCCTATTGGTAGGCTACATCCCCAGGCTAGCTTTTTTTGTTTGTTTGTTTGTTTATTTATTTATTTAGAGACAGGGTCTTGCTTTGTAGTTCAGGCTGGCCTGGAACTCACAGCAATCCTCCTTCCTCTGCTTCCTAAATTCTGGGATTACAGGTATGAACCACCACATCTGACATTGCGGTATGTGATTCTGATTGCTTGTAGGTCTGTGTCACCACCCCCGGCATTGTTGTATGTGGTTACTAGGAATCTAATTATGGACCTTTCACTTGTAAGGCAGGCACCAGAACCACTGAGCTAAACCCCCGAATGCATTTTAAATTTTTAATATTTTTTTAATTACAAGATAGGGTCTCACTGAGTCATCCAGGATGTCCTTGAACTTATGATTCTCTTGCCTTAATTTCCAAAGTAAGTGAGATTACAGCCACACATACATCTCCACCACTGCTTTATCTTAATTGCATGAGTAGATATGTAAGTCTACTTGATACAGTTGCACAGACTGTAACATAAACTCTGCAACAAAGAAAGGTGGGGAAACAAAATTATAGATTTTATCTATGCCAGTCAGTAACTTGATTATGAAAATGTGCTATCTTTTTTGAAATTGCTTTCACCAGAAGGAATAGGTGAAGTTTACACAAGTTAACAGTTATGCTTTATGGCCAACAACAATTGCTATATTGTTAAAATTGCTTGAAAGTCTACAATAGTCTAACAGTTTGCAATTAAGAAATGAGTCATTGATAAAATGCACTGCAATAGAGATGGCAAGTTCAGACTGACACTGAGAGATAGGTGACACTCGGGACAAAGGGCAATGCCATCCCTGAGAAGGAAATGAGGAGAGACACTGGAGGAAAGTCTTCCTCACATGAGGGCTGTCCACTGATCAGCTAGACTAGGAAATGGCCTAGAGCTCCAGGGAGAAGCTCCAACTGAGGACATGGGGTTTAGACTCATCAGAAAATGTTAGTATTTTCAGCCATGAGACTATGTAGGATTGCCTGATTCCATTTAAGTTTAATCTTTAAGGCTTCTACCCCTCTTTGGAAAAGGATGGAAATATTACTCTTGAAGAATCACATAGCTCATAAAAATGGTATAAAATATCCTCATTGCCTTACCCATTGTCCATAATGAAATTGTCTGTGATGGATGACATTTCTTCTCTAGCCAACAGCAGTTGAGAGCAGGTTTCTTTTATGAGATTCAGTTTTTTAGGAACTGGATTTCAGCATTGAGTACAGTTGCAAGGTTTAAGTCCTAACCATTGATCCTCACTTTTTGAATTCATGTCATTTCTCCAAGCTATTGTTTGATAAAACAAAAAATTTTTGAATTGGCAAAAACCAAATAGAGAAACTGTCTTAAAATTAATCATAGCAGTGGTAAAACGTTTATAGATTTAAATTTAAATGTTCAATTAAAGTTGCAGAGAATACTATTTAGCTCTTTGTCTCTGATTAATAAGATATGTAAAAATGTCTGTCCCCTAGTAAATCCTCAGGCACTTAAAGGCGACTTCCTGGAATAAAAGTATTAATCATTTTCTTGCATTACTAAATCTTATGTTCAGATCAACAACAATAAAATGACTTAATAGAAGACCTTTGAAAATACACTGATAGAGAAACTTACTGAACTCATGTACTGTGGTCATCAAATAATGTGCGTATTTCCTTATAGATGTTTGTAGCATATGATGAGTTTATAATCAAAATATCTTCCCTAAGGTACAGTGGCTCCTCATGGATTAAATTAAATTATATTGCTGAAAAGTCTGTTTTTAATGAGTTTGTTACCCAAAGTATGCAGCTAATTAGAAAACTTCTAATTCATTTCCCTCTAAAATCAAAGGGCTATGTGTGGGAGGGGGTATATTTATACTTCTGTTTATATTATAATGCTTAGAAAAAAAATCCAGTTTTTAAAAATAATGTTTAGCATTGGGATTAAATCTAAGGCCTCACACATGCCCCTCCTCTGAGCTGCAATGAATTCTTGTATGAAATCTTTACAGTACAATTTTTTTTAGGTTTTAGTTGGTTTACTTTGACAGAGAGAGCAAGAGAGAGAGAGAGAGAGAGACAGACAGACAGACAGACAGACAGAGAAACAGAGACAGAGAGTTGCAATGACCAGAAGGAGAATGAAAGAACAGTAGACACACCATGATATTTTAAACTTAAGTGATTATTTTCACCTGTAAAGATTCCAAAGAAATAACTTCCACTTATTTCTGTGCCTTTGATGTTTTATGATAGTCACTGTTGTGTAGTGTTTTAAAGATGAATGTTATGTGCTAGTGCCAGTAATACTATATAATCGTCTCTAATTTGCTTTATTAAATGTCAAATAATCAATTCTGAAGTAAGAAAGGCATTAACAATGTGTTTTAAAGGATATTTTATTTTTAATTTATGACAGGACAATGGGAAAACAGATTATTTTCTCACTTATTAACTAGTGGTATTTTTAAATAGCCCTCATGCAATTTCCTAGAAAGATTCATTTGTTTCCTGTTGCATAATTGAATGAAGTAGACTCAAAGTTATACTTTTTATATGTAGCAAAAGTTGTTCTTTTTATAATGTTGCCTGCCAAAGGACAAATATTCCTGTATTTTATGGCATCTTTGTAAGACATTAGGGTTATTTTTATTTAGATAAACTTTGATAATCTTTAAGGAATATAGTTGGTATTTTATGTTCATGCTAATACTTATTGTACATTCTTTATATTTACTATTATTAGTAATCTCTGAAAAGCAATAAAATTTTGTCTAACTTTAAATTAAAAGGCAAGTGTTTTAAAGATGTTTCAGTTGTAAAAAGCAAACAGTTTTACATTCTTATCCTCTTTTTATCAATTCTAATGTGAAATTTACTCTGTGAATTATTACTAAAAATAATTTAGGCTTTCAACTAACTTGACATATTCTATAAAAATTGTCTTACCTAAAAAAATTCCACTAAAAGTTTGAAAAGTACCATAGAGTGATCTGTGGCTATTAATGTTATTTTATTTCATGATTCCATTTCTTATGGCATTCAATGTCATATTATTCTGTTCATTGAATATTTCTTCATTATATTTTTTAACGTTCACTATTTCTTTCCAAAACTTGTAGTTTCATTTTGTTTTCCTTTGTTTTTGTTTTTGTATTTTTTTTTTTTTTTTTTTTTTTTTTTTTTTTTTTTTTTTTTTTTTTTTTTTTTTTTTTTTTTGAGACAGGGTCTCACTTTGTAATTCAGGCTTGCCCTAAGCTCACTATGTAGCCCAGGCGAGCTTCAAACTCACAGCAATTCTCCTGCCTCTGTCTTATGAGAGCTAGGATTACAGGCATGAGCCACCACACCCAGCATTGTGGTATGTGGTACTGATTACTGGTGAGCACAAGTCACATTGTGGTTACCAGGGATCAAACTCGGGACCTTGGACTTGCAGTGCAGGCACCAGAACCACTGGACTAAATCCCCAGCCCTCATTTGGCTTTTTTGTTAGATTTCTCCTGATTACAAACTTTCCTCAATAAAAATAAAATACTAATATAGTTTTTCAAACATATATTACATATATATTATATTATATTATATTATATTATATTATATTATATTATATTATATATATAATCTTGATACCCTACTTTTATTTTATATTTACTTCATATTTTGCCTACTAATAAAATTACTGGGTTTAATTGAACATAAAAGTAATGTAAGTTTGGAGTTCTAAACAATGTCTAAATTATTGTTTTATTTTGAAAGGAAGGTGCTCATGCTCTACCAACATTTTCTTTTCCTAATGATCATTATCTAAGTAGAGCTGAAAGCATCCTTTTGGACAAATTTTTCTCTTCATTAACTTAAAAGAAGAATGAGCACCCACTAATTGAGTAATTATTTTATCTTCAAGTAGGTTAGACTCACCCCCCCCCCCGTTGCTGTTTTGGTTTCTTTTTCTTTTCTTTTCTTTCTTTCTTTTTTTTTTTTACATGTCTTGTCCTAGGAAAATTAGAAATGAGAGTGTGTCATAAAATCCAACTATAAGAACATTAGATAAAAATCTATGATAAATCTATTTTTAATCTCCATCTCTTCATCAAAGTAAACATTATCCAAAATTTAATTCTGTATAGTTGATTCTTTATAGAGGAAATGTAATGTATATTCACTGTACACTCTGGAGCAGACACATTTGTAAAGAAATGAGAATATGACTAGTTTCAGAAAGCTCATACATGCTTACTCAAAGTTTTTAATTTGTTTACAAGATAATTTTACCCAGATACTTCATGCGTCGGCACTTTTTAAAGGAGTGTCTGATTGCATTTGTTTGGGACTATGTATCAGTCGTTTTCTCAGTTCTGAGACACAACACATGAAAGCCACAACTCAGAAGAGGAGAGGTTTAGCTTCGCTCACAGTTTCAGAAATTTCAGTCTATGGTCACCTCCTTCCGAAACAGAAAACTCAAAAATGGAAAGTCCAGTACGAAGAAAGGTGTTCATGTCATGGTGGCCATGAAGCAGAGGGCAAAGAGATGAACTAGGGCGAGAGATACAACCTTCCACTCATACCCTCAGGGACCTACCTTCTCTGACCCAATCTCACCCCCAGCAGTACATTCAGATGCTGAGCTCCCCCTTGGATGGATCCATCACTAATTACACATCCTCCCTGTCCAAACATCCTTCAGAATCGCCACCTCCAAGCTCATGTGAGTTCTGGGTAACCATCTAGATCTAAGCCACAACTTACTGAATTTTCCAGGTAGAGGGATTTCTATAGATGGATATCAACAGAGGGTGAATCTGTCTTCTGGTCACCTGAGGGAAAATAATGTTTCCTTTGAGGACAAATGTCAGGCTGCTTTGGTTCCACAATTTCAAATATTTACATTTCCTATTTTAAGAGTCCCTCAGCTCTGATGCACACCCACTGTGTCCACAGCATTCATCCAAGTTTACTTATATGTCTTGTTACTTGGGGAAGAAAGTGGACCCACTTGAAGAACAGGCTCGTGGTCTTGATCTCCCATGGAAAACAGTCTTTTCTTTATGACTCAGGGGTACAGTATCTGATAGAAACATCCATGCATCTCTGTCAGCCTCAGCAGTGGGAAGTCTAGACATTTCCACTTCATAAATATTTGTTAGAAGATTGTGGCAACAACAATATTTTTTGATAGAAGTAAATGGTAAGTTTCTTTGGGTCCTTAATGGAGTTTAGTGTTATGAAATACATTTGAAATTTTCTTCATATATCAGAACTACAGAATGAATCACCTGTTAGCAAAGTGTGATGCTAATGCAGAGAACAGACAGGATATCACATATACCTGGTGTACATAAACTTGGGGACAGCAGTAAATATATACAATAAGTTTGAAAAACCAAAAAAAAAATGTTTGCTGATTTCTAAAATGTATAGAGTTGATGCTATTTTACACAAGGAAGAAGATAATAAAACAAAAAAAAATGATGTTCTAGAAATCAAAGAAATCAAGTCTTTTAAATATTCAGTGGTGATACCAAAATCCACAGAGGCCAAATTGGAAAAAAAACTGAAAACAGACTTTTGCTTTGACTAATAAAAGAAAATTGAAAGTATTTCAATCAATTTCTATTGAGAGCTAAGTATAGAAAGTTGAATAGAATGGATTGGAGATTGGATGCTTCAGTATTTCTACAGAAAGACAAATCGTGATTCATACAAATATGGAATAGATTCTTATCACAGCCTTCTTTTAATTTGCTAATGACATATAACCCAGAAAGAAACCATAGCTCTTTCATGGAAATTTCAAAGGTACATGCAAGAATGCTGACATGAGTTTACAAACATAAACAAACCAATCTGTATGTACAGCACTTACATTTCTATAAGTATTCTACAATTTCCAGACTTATAAAATATCTTGTAATGGTGAAAAGAATAGACAAAATTAGAATGATCCACACAAAATGACCCATGATTTTTAAATATTTTTTCCATTTCGTATTTTTCCCCATTATTTTCAAGTAGAATATAAAGAACTACTGAAAATGCTAATAAGCTTTAAGACCAAGGTTTTCAGATTATTGTTACAGGATAGATATTGAAAGGAAAATCAGGACACGTTAAGTCCAGTAGGACCTCCATATATACTGGTTCCACACTGACAGATTGGACAGACTGCAGATTGAAAATATTTGGGAAACATTGTACCCATACTGAATATGTCCAGACTTCTCTTTCTTGGAATTATCCCCTTAACAATACAGTATAACAATTATTTACATAACATTTGCATGGTATTAGGTACTATAACTCATCTAGAGATAATTTAAAGTAAATGGAGGACTTGCATAGTTTATGTGCAAATATCATGGCATATTTTTGTAAGGGTTTGAGCATCTCTCATATTTGATATCCTTGAGGTTTTAGAATTAATCTCCCATAAATATCAATGGACAACTCTATTGTACCAAAAAGTAATTCAATTTTCAATCAGAATTTCTTATCAACAAGGATTGGATGGCAGCTTACTTGTGCTTTAAGTTTTTTTAAAAGCACATATTTTATTCTAAAAGTTAAAGATTCCTCTGAATTCTAACATGAAATATAAAGATAGCTGTTCTGCATTAAGCAGTGTCAAAGACGCTAGGTATTATTCTTTGGCCTTATTATCTGCAGAGAGGACTAAGGCTTTTTCCAGAATCAAGATCTAATTTCTTATAGAATTTTAAGATTGACACAGATTTCTGTCCTTTCTTATCTAATACCACGTAGAGTTTTTCCTGGAATCCTACTTATACAATCTAAAGTTATTTTTGGATATATTTACATTGTTGTGTTGTTTGTCTATAACTTCCAGGATTGTATGCAACAATATAGCCCTATTACATGGAGAGGTTAAATGCAATTGAAAATATATCTCATCCTACTTAATTAAAATAAAATATTGTCACAGTAAATGCAATCACAAGCAATTTAATGTATTTTACTTATTTTATTTGTTAGTATATTGCATCATCTTGTGATAGAAAAAGTATTATGTGTGTAATTATTAATTTGATGATGTGTAGCATCACCTTTTCCTTACCAAGTGGACTATGTTTTGATGAATATGTCATCAGCAATTTCATCACAGTATGACCCTCTTCTTTTGTACCTATGGAAACCTAGAATGTGTCACTTACCACCTGTACTCTATAGGGTCTATATGCAAACTTCTAGCTTCACATTAGTCTGCATCTCCAGTCCTTTTGTTGTTTGTTATTTTTAGACAGTCACACACACACCAAGTCACAAAGTTATCCAAGGTGGGCTCAAACTAACCATCCTCCTGCTTAAACATAGAGAAGTTACACTAAAAATTCAAGAGATAGAAAGTTTACAGTTCCACCAGAATCTTTTGGGACTGCAGTCAGTCTATTATTGACAAAGCATTGCTATTTAGCACATAACTTTATTAAGATCGTATTCATTCATTATTAAAATATTCTATTTCACTGAAATTCCTGCTGTTTACAGTATGTACATAGCAGTTCGTGGCTGAGAAGCACGATAATAGAATTAGTGAGAGAAGCATATGAGGCATTTTAGAGAAAAATATTTTTTTGGATCCAAATATTACTATTTGGATAAATCTGTAAATTTGTAATGCAATTTTTTGAAATCCACTGATAATATTTTGAAGTTCAATGGTAATGTTATAAATTATTTCACTCAACTGGCTTTTTACCAAACATACATGTTGCTTGTCAAATTTGGAACTCTGTCACATATGTTGTCTTCATCACCAGAGCTGTGACAAATTGGATTTCTCTGCATTTCTAGTTAAAGCTCACCTACCAACCCTACCTGCATATCTAGTACTTCTATACTTACTTATGTCCATCCTTCAGTGAACTGGATGATTCTGAGTTAATATGTGAACACTTCATAATGAATAAATGCTGTTACTTTGTGTAAAATAATATGAGTAGTTCATGATTTGTTAAGTAAATTTAATAAGCTTTGCTACTTTCCTTCCCCCATTCATTGATTAAATCATTTGTTCTGAAATAATGTCAACAAGTTATAGCACATGAAGTATATAAAAAGTGAATTTTAGTATCTACTTTTTGGAAGGACAAATATCAAATTCTTCTCAAGAAATAAAATAACAAAAGAACATATAATGGAAAATATTGTTTTCACTGACTTGGTTGAGTGGAGCAGTGTTGGCGAAAGACTGGATTTTATTTTTATGACTACCCATTTGTTCTCTATTTTGTGACCTTTCTCTCCTTTCTTATATACTTATGATGCTTTTAAGATTTGTTAGTTTTTCTACTCTTCTCTCCTGTGTAATATTTTTTAAAACATCCCCAAACAAACAAAAAAAAATACACCATTTTAACAAACCTCAGAGTCTAAAATCATCTTTCAAACTGAGATTTTTCCTGGTAACAGAAGTATATTAATATCAAGTTTGTCAAAGAGTAGGAGTAATAAGGACTTCAGGTGAACTGGAACCTACTATATTTGAAAAGATACAGACAACACTTACTCCCAACAAATAGGGGACAAGTATTCTAAAAGTTGAAAAAGTTGGAAATTCAAACTTTAAATGAAAATACTGCTGTTAGATGTTGGCAACTGATTTAAGTGCAGTAGGGGTCACACTAAAAAAAAAACTAAGTTTCTGCATATTAAACTCAACAAGCCTTATGACAACAGGACCAGAAGGGATTGAGAATTGTAAGAGAGCTTGTATGCATTCTATTGTAGTCATGTGTGGAGTGCTCCAGTGTCAGTTGTCTTAAAGCATAGATATCTTGCTTTTTACATAACTGAAGTAGTAACTTTATTGAAGTTTCAATACTTGAGTCTGCTGAAATAAATTGACAACACATTACTAATAAAAAAGACATTAAAATGATCATAGATTTACATAGCATGGGGACTCTAGGAATGAAGACCCAAAGATCTAGGATGCATTGTACAATTTTGTGTATACTTCTGAAGATGCATGGACAATCATGTAGAAATGTCACTGGACAAAACAATATGATCTAAGAGTAATATACTTGGGATTAGGAATCCTACATGTCCCTATTCTGCGTGGCATCCATCTCTATACATCACTTTCTTTCTACAGTGGGGAATTACCCTGTATGAAATTGGGAGATTTTATGCTTTCAATTAAAAAGAGAGGTTAAGAAATTTATTTTCAATTTTTACACAGAAAAGCATGATACTGATGTAATATTTCTTGTGTTTTGTGATTAACTTTGTAGAAAATTATTTTGATTTGACCCAACTTGATAAAAAGAAATTTATAGTTTCAGTGTCTTGTTCAAGGGGGGGGTGGGAATGAGGAGTAAGAAATAGGAAGGGAAGACATTATTAAAAATGACTTAATTTCTGGGGATTTTCCTGACACTTCTACCTTGGCCTGTATTCTCTGAGTTCCAATGTAAGTTTCCCACTTCTTCTCTTCTTAAAGAACTTCACAACATCATAGAATCACTGATAAACGTGTTCAATCACAGCACAATTTTTTTATTTGAGTATAGTTGCCAGTGATGATATTTGACAATACTTCTGGATTGGAATTCTGATGATCTGAGTCTTGCAAGCCTGAGCAAGTAGTAAAAACTTTAATTAGCTAAGATTAAACTTTTTGGCTTATTGTGATGACAAAATGTGGTAATATACAATGACATAATTTCTAGATTAGAAAGCATAAAAGTATTTCCTACAGTAATAATTCCAGCTTACAATTAAATGGACTTTAAACTTTCATATGTAGTGTGTCCACTTTTTATTTCTCTTGGTCTTTTAGGTTCAGAACATTAAACATTTCATAGTTTGATAATCATGTACTTTTCCCTATAATTCCAGCTCTAAATTTATTGTGTATTTCCAAGTTGCGAAACTGAACATAAATTCATAAAAAAAAAACCCTTTTTATTTCTTAAATAATACAGGAATTAGAATATTGTATTCCCTTTCTTATGAATTAGGTACAGTTAGTATTTTGTTTCTGAGATCTCTTGTACTCTCTTCTCCTGTTATAACTAGATGAAACTTATAGAGTTATAGTGGAGGAACTTACCAGAAATACAACTTAGTTCACTTCCAGACATAAAGATTGAAACCTAAAGATAGTGTGTTAAAGCTGGAAGCAACAGGGCAGGCAGTTCCAGACCTGGAATAGATCTGAAGGTCCCTGTCCCTTTCCAGTGCTCTCTGATCTTCTCTGTGCCTCACATGTAATTTCAGTGCCTCTTCCTTTCCATTAGAATTCTCATATAAAATATGGAATCCTTACTGTAGCTTTTCACTCAGCTTGCCCTAAAAAAAATGGTACTTTACTGTCACCTCTACATAACATCCTCCTCCTTTGAGTTAATTTCAATAAAAGTATTCATTCCCTAGCAGTAAATACTAGCTTCAGATGATATATGATGCAAATTTGCTATTGAGAAAAAAATAAGCAATTTTCAAAAAAAATTTTTTTTGTGCATGTGGTTCTAGGGATCATATCTTGACATATGCCCATCATGTATTCTAAGCATGTATATTATCGCTGAGCCACACCATCAAACCCAAT
Organism: Petromus typicus; assembly: GCA_004026965.1. Lineage (NCBI taxonomy): Eukaryota > Metazoa > Chordata > Mammalia > Rodentia > Petromuridae > Petromus > Petromus typicus. The sequence continues at coordinate 4,438 of PVIR01007422.1, read as the reverse complement.
CAGCCTATTTTAGGCAAAGCATTTATACCTTCTCCTCTGAATTCTCTTGCTGCTATTATAGAGCCTCACTTTTAACTCAAAGTAAGTCTCTGGATCTTTCTGTTTGGGGTTTTTGCTTGATCTGCAGCCTTCAGTTAGCCCTCTTCATCTCCATCCAGTATGAAAGGCTCTATGTCTCATGAAGGGATAGTGCAAAACACTCATAGTTGAATTTCCACAATCTCTTCTAAGTAATCTACTTCATGTTAACTTGTTACAAAATAGTTGCCTCTATTATACCATGTTATATTTTATATTTTAGATATTTATGTATTCCTTATATACATCACATTCTCAAAGTTCGGGAATATATAATAATGAGGGTGAATTAGTTACCACAGTAACAACTACTATTTATTGTACACCTTTTGTGTTTGGATTGTACTGAAACTTCAGAATAATCCTAAAAGGTAGTTATCATTTTAAGTCCCTTACATAAAAGATAAAAAGGAAGTATGGAATTAAGTTATTCAATATAGAAAACCCAGAGCTTGAATTTGTACCAGGTAGTTTTGAATGAAAAGGTAACCGTATAAATAATTCAAAATATTATTAAGGAAGCAACATAAATTTATATTCAAGTTTTTAAACTTTTAATATTCCAATACTTATAAAAATAATCAAATTAGAAAAAAAAAACAGTATTTATTGAACTGTCAAAAGTGAGGCCAAATGTACTCTCTAACAGGGGATGATTCAAGAATACAAATTTAAAAATTATTTTTTATTTATTTATTCATTTATTTATTTGTACTGGGAATTGAACTCAGGACCTTGTGTTGTCAAAGCAGGGATGGCACCACTGAGCTGAATGCACAGCCCTGTGATTTTTCTTTTTAACAAAAATAAATACAACTCATTGCAAATTGACAGTTTTCTTTTTTCTTTCATTCTTTCTTTCTTTTTTTTTTTTTTTTTTTTTTTTTTAAGGTTTTTTGAGACAGGATCTCGCTTTGTGGTTCAGGCTGACCCTGAGCTCAGCCTCAAACTCACATCACAACAATCCTCCTGCCTCTGCCTCCCAAGTGCTGGGATTACAGGCGTGAGCCACCACGCCTGGCACTGTGGTATGTGGTACTGGTTGCTGCTGGGCGTGAGTCTCCACACCCAATATTGTATGTGGTTAACTGGGGAATCGAACCCGGGCCCTTGCGTTTGCAAGACAGGCGCCGGAACCATTGAGCTATATCCCCTGCCAAATTGACAGTTTTTAAAGCAGGTTTTAAAATAATATTTTAGAGAAAAGGACTGGTAAAAAGTGATGCATTAACAATATCATATACTTTGCCTGTTCTAAAAATATTTTTTCTTATACCCTCAACTATGTTAGTCATTTACATACTGTCGATAGCTATTTTCACTTTACAGTGGCACAGTTGAATATTCTCCCTAAAAAATTCACACCTTGTAGACATTTTCTTTTTATACATCTTTACATTTGGTGAAAATTCACAAAGCTAAATGTTCATAAACAACGGAGATTATGTTTGTATTTTAATGGACATGCAGAGTAAGAGCTTACATCTTTTGTACATTCTAGGAAAAACAAACCACAAAATGCTGAAATGACTTGTTCAACCTCACAAAAGCTGTGAAATCCTATTCCATCACCACCTAGTTATTTTAAACTGTATACAAAGGAGGCTTTCCCAACTGCCAGTACATAATTCAAGGGATAGTTGTATGTGCTTTTATTTCTCTTATTTGTAGAATTTCATGCATTTAAATAACACTCTCTGCCCTTAGCTTCCTTGAATAAGAACAGGACTTCTAAGCTTGGGGCATAGCTGTGTATGCAATTAAATATTATAACATCTGCACGTTCATTTGCTACTTAAATTGAAGGATTTTTAATTGTTTATGAAAATGGAACACTTGAACACAATTTTCTCTGTGTGCACATTTGTTAGGTTGGTGGTTAACAACATTGATGTGTATTTCAGATAATATATAATGTGTTCCTGCTGTTAATTCACAGCATAGAACCTTTTTGAGTGATGTTTCATTGTCACCATATCCTATATATTTCTGAATACATTTCTTATATGCTTTATTAATCAAGTCATCTCTTTGTCCATATATTCAAATGAACTGTTGAGGTTATTAACTTGCCCTTGGCAAATAGATTTATTTTTCTAAGATAAATGCTTGTATAAATTTAATGTGTGACAGTTTTATTACAAATTGTAAATAGAATGCCCTGCCAGATTTTTATGATAGCCATCACTAACTCATTTAGATCCTTATTACATTTCAAGCCTTCATGTTCACGGATATTTTCTTTTTAATCTCTAGCATATCTATTTTAGGATGTTTTAGGTTTTAGATTTTAATGTTAGGCTTATATAATTAGCTCTTTAAATAGTAACCAAATCTTTTTGCAATTTGATTATGCTAGCAAACATTAATCTTAATACTGTATCTTTATGTTTAGTGGTTTTATCCTGTAGCCATTCTAATATATTTCATTTTTCCTTCTAGATAGAGAATTGTAGAAATTGATAAATTTTATTAATCCATTTTTATCAATAATTATTTTAAATTTCATGGACTAGCATATTTCTTTTATTTGTGAAAAACATAAGGTTGCAGTACAATGTAACAATTCTTAATAATCAATCAAATATATCCTTAATGATAAAAATGAAAGCTTCCATAGGGATGAATAATCTCTCTAAATTCTTTACCCAAAGCACTGGTTTGCTCACTAACTTTCATATTTCACATTTATACTATTCCAGAATGCTGGTCACCTCAGGATGGTCTGAGGATTCAGTGAGATTTTATATAGTGAATTCTAAAACACAACCTGAAACTAACCAGGAGTTGAATACATGTTACTAATTACCATTAAGAAAATATTATAAGCTACTTACTGGAATTGTTAACAGAATAGATTAACCCAACTTGATTGACAACAGAACAGCCCAGCCCATTTGGCTAATGCAACCTGACTGTATTTCTCACATGTATAGAGGACAGAAGTGCAAATATGAGATGCTGGTCAGTTTATGTTCTGGGGAGACTTCTCGTCCTTGCTTGCAGAGGGCCAGTCTGTCATTATGTCCTTGCATGGTCACATGTATATTCCTGCACAGAAAGAGGAACATGCTACCGCTCCTTCCTCTGTGGGTATATCCATCATACTGTATTGTGTTCACACCTTGTGCCTTGTGGAAATTTAACTACCTTCCTAAAAGTCCTATCTCACTGGTTTGAGATACAGCATATTAATTTTGAATACCGAATTCATTATATACCACAAATCAACGGCATTTTTATAACTTTCTCACTTCTCAATTGAATTGAATGGATTTAAAAATATAAATTTCATGTACATTTCTTCAATAGTTTGTTGACTATTAACACATAATCTTTAATCTCCATGTAAAGAGCAAACCTGGGATAATATAGTGATATACAAATATATGACTTCCACACATTTTATTCTCGACTTTTGCTCCTGCAGAATATAATGTTAATCTATCAGTCATTTTTGGCATAGTAGTGAAAATAATAAATATGTTTAATATTACTAGTATCATGGAAAAGCCTCACCATCTTGAAATTGTGGCTTTACAGTGATAATTTCTCAGTTCTTTTGCTGTTTGTTTTTCATTCTTACTTTTTCAAGACAAAGACTGGCTCTGTAATCCAGGTTGACCTTGTATTTGGATGATCCCCCTACTTTAGTCTCCTGAGTGCTGGCAAGCTTTTTGTGCCCTTATTTTTAATCAAACTTACTTACTTATTCACTCCCTCTGAAGTGTTTGATCTGGTCCGAGTATGAAATATCTGCATATACTACTAAATCATGAGCCTCTGAAGAGATGGCCAGAGTTTATCCATTTTTGTGTGTCATGGACATTTCATACATTTTCCCATCCTGTGCATCTACTTATTCAGTTATAGTTGACTGAAAACTAATACTGATAAATATAACAGTGTGAGTGAATGTCTATGAATCCACTAATATAACAGACAGAAGTGTATCTCCTGTAACCTAAAAGAAAAAAAGGAATGCTTAAAATTATACCATCTTTTTCAAAGGACAGTCATTTTAAGTTTAATGCAGAAGTAGAATTAAGAACAGTGAAAGGGACTGACTCTCCAATTTCTATCTCAGTGGGTCTACTGTTTGTGTATACGAAGGCTATTGATTTTTGAACGTTGACCTTGTAACGAGCTACGCGGCTAAAGTTGGCGATTAGGTCCAGAAGTTTTTTAACTGAGTTTTTAGGATCCTCTAGATAGAGTATCATGTCGTCAGCAAATAATGACAATTTAACTTCTTCTTTTCCAATCTTTATTCCTTTTATTTCTTTCTCTTGCCTAATTGCTATGGCTAATATTTCCAGAACTATATTGAACAGAAGTGGTGAGAGAGGACACCCTTGTC
>PVIR01007421.1:0-60828 GCA_004026965.1 Petromus typicus | reverse complement strand
AGTCCTCCTGCCTCTGCCTCCCGAGTGCTGGGATTACAGGCGTGAGCCACCACGCCCGGCACTGTGGTATGTGGTACTGGTTGCTGCTGGGTGTGGGTCTCCACACCCAGTATTGTTATGTGGTTACCGGGGAATCGAACCCAGGCCCTTGCGCTTGCAAGACAGGCGCCGGAACCACTGAGCTAACTCCCCGGCCCTGTAGTTTCTTTTTTTAACTTCAGGTTTTTATATGCCTTTCATCCGAAAGTTGTAGAACATCTTACAGACACTTAATTGTATTTCACAACATCCCTTTAAAAGTGGCAAGCTTTTATTTCTACTTTAATGCTTAAACATTTATAAATATGTTTATTTAATTTACCAGGCATCTCTGTTGAAGTTCTTTTCACCCATGTCCTCTGTAACAGCACTGCTCAATACATTTTCTACATTGCAGGACTATCTTATATCTGTATACGTTTTTTAACTTAATTCTTTCTTATTAAAATATAAACACGTGTGGCTAATGGCTACTTCATAATGCAGCCAAACTGTTCTTAAGGTTAACGTTTTGCCTCCCTCCTGCCTAAATCTAGTCACTGTATTTTTGTGGTCAGCCTCTTTGATCTTTTCTGGTATTCAGATAAACATCATCTTGTTTTGCAAACTCTTTGTTCAGCATTGTACTTTCACATTCATTTTTTAGTTTCTTTTATTTATTTATTTTTAACAGTAGGAAAAGTTTATTGGCAGATAGCTTTTGTCTGAGAGAGAGAAAGACGTCCAGGGTGCGGGCTGCTCCCCTTCCTGTCTCTTCTGTTCCTGATATTGGTAGTTTTATTTGTCATTCGTGTCTCTGTTTGGCTCTTACATTTTTAATCTTGAAACACACAGCGGCTACTCTTTTAGTATTTACCTACTTGTGGGGAAGGAACTTGCTTCCTTCAAGAAACTCTTTTGTGGGCACCTGAGTAGTGAAGATTGCTTTTGTTTCTTCTTCCAGAAGGTGAGACTTACACTCAGTTTCTTATCATTGATTAGTTCTGGCTGTCTCACAGGTGCTTCACTGATAGATTTAGTACTGAACTTACCTCCACACTCACTACTGCTGCATTTAAAATACTGTGTAAATGTCTGACACCTTCATTCCAGCTGTCACTCTTAACGTTGTTCTAAGTCCATCTTTCTCTAATAGTGTCTTGTGTGTCACTCATTGTTTTGGCTCTTATGTAAGTATTGATTCTTAACCAATTTTCTCTCCCAGATAGAGCCAGTAGGCTCTAGTTCCTCCTCGTAAGTTGTCAGTTTGCTAATTTCTCATTTATAAACTTGAAAGAAAGCTTTCCATGATGCTCTTTCAGAATGAGCACACCATGCCAGTGAAATTTCCCCCAAATACCATTTCTTTTCTTTTATATGTTTCCCTAGAGAGAACTTATCATTGCTACCATCATTTTTTTTTTTTTTCTAAATTGCTTTGTTTTCTCTAGACAGCAAGGAGAGAAAGGCTAAGAGTATGGCTCAGGTATAGAGTAATTATTAAGTGGGTGCAAGGCCCTGGGTTCAATCTACAGTGCACACACACACAGCCCCACAAAGAGTTATTTTTCTGCTTTCCCTCTCCACAGCTGTATCTGACTCAGAGTAAAAGCTGCTTGGATGGCAAGCACTGTTGTGTGTGCTACATTACTGCGTTTAGTTCTCATAGCAACATAGTCAAGTAAGATAGTGAAACAGCCTCAGAAAGTTAAGCACCTTTCACACACTTGTTTGTTAGTGTGATTATTTTTAATCAGTGTATTTAAGATCAATTTTTTGTTTGCAGAAAAATTATAAAAATATAAAGTTCCCATATCCTTTCTCCATGAAGTTGCCAGTAGCATTAACATTCTGGCTGACTGATAGATTTCTTGTAGTTGATGAACTGGCACTGATAGATTAGTGACTAACACCCATAGTTTACTTTAGGATTGATGCTTTATCCCCTTTTATTTTTTGTGACAGTCTCACTAAGTTACTAAATTGGCCAGTTTGGGCTTGAATTAATAATCATCCTGCCTCAACCTCCCGGGGTGGTGGGATCGCAAGGAGCGCTGCCATGCCTGGTTTGGACTCATTGTTCTGCTCTGTGGTTCTGTGGGTAGTGACAGATGTAGCTGTGTCAGTGTCATAGTACAGACTACCCTGCCGTGTAGTCATACTCTCTAGACGTGTCCTGTGTTTACTCTTGGTGTCCTCTTCGCTGCTCCTTTATACCACTCTTTTTAATATTTTTTGCCTTTCATGGCATGTCATGTAGATGGAATGATTCACTTCTTTCCTTTTATCAGTTTAGCATTTAAGGTTCCTTCATGTGTATCCGTTTGTGGCTTTATAAGTCATTTTTTATAACTCATTTCTTCTACTTTATTCTTTTTTCTTTAGTATTATGATCAGTGTACTGGGATGTTGCCTTTGTATCTAAACTGCAGAACCAATCTGTCAGTGTCCACAAAATTAATTACTAGACTTTTTTGATTAGTACAGCATTGGAATCTGGAATTTACAGATCAAGTTGGACAGTCCTTTCATTTTACTAATAGAACTTAGCTGTTATGAACATAGAATGTATTTACTTATTTTTTCTTTTGTCAGTAGTTTAGTTTTCCTTATGTAGACCTTGTACAGATTTTGTTAGTTTTATACTTCGGTAGATTTTAGTGATAATTGAATGGGGCTGTTTATATAGGAAAGCAACTAACTGTTATGTTAGACTTATATGCTACAATTCTGTTGTGTTCACTTATTAGGTGCAAAAATTTGTGGGTGTTTTTGTTTGAGATTTCCTAGAAGTAATCATATCATCTATGCACAAAGTTTTATTCTTCCTTCTGTTTGTTTAAGTTGGCTAGGACCCTCAGAATAGGTATGGTTGAATAGAAGCAGTGAGAAAGCTTACCTTGTTGCATTCCATGTCCTAGGGAGAAAGCATTTGTTTGCACTTTTATGGTAGCTGTAAGGTTGTTTTTAATAGATAGGTGTCACCTTGATGAATTTCCTGTCTATATCTCCTTGGCACAGATGGTGGAATGGGCGTTGATCTTATCAAACGTGTTTTCTTTGGGTACATGTGTGTTATTGGGGATTGGATTTGGGGTCACTGCCCTGAGCAGCATCCTCAACCTATCCACCCCACCCCTTTTCTAAACATTCGAGACAGGATTTCACTAAGTTGCTGTGCTGTCCAGCCTGGGCTCCTCCCAGAAGGCTTGAATTAAGCTATGTGCCACCAATCTTAGCTATGATTTTCTTTAGCCCACTGATACTTTCATTCTTTAAAAGTTGGTAAAATTTGCCAATAAGACCATCTGGTTCTGGTGTTTACTGTGTATGTGTTTTTAATGTTGAACCAATTTCTTCAGTAGCTGTAATTCTAGATTGGTTTCTTTTTGTAGATTGTGTCTTTTAAAGAAATGGTTCATTTTATCTACCAAATTATTGGGCATGGAGTTTATCGTATTCATTTATTACCCTTTTGATGCCCATGAGATTACAGTTTGTGTGTCCTCTCATTTTTGCTTGGTAAATCCTGATCAGAGACTTAAAAATTTTAATTAAACTTTTCAAAGAAGTAATTTTTAGTTGTATCAGTTTTTTTATTTCCTGTTTTAATTTCATTTTACATCTTAAACATTTTATTTTGTCCTCTGCTTGCTTAGATTCAATTGGTCTTTTTTAGTTTCTTAGCTTAGATTGTTCTGTATCTTGTAATATATATATTTAACTTTATAAATTTTTCTGCTTTTATAGTATACAAATTTTGATAAAGGTTTTAAAGTTTCATTTTCAATTCAAAATACTTAAAAATGTATCTTGCTTTGTTTGACTCATATTATTTAGCAGTATGTTTAGTCTTTAAATGTTTTGGCATTTATCAGCTAGCTTTCTGTTGTTAATTTTTGATTTAGCCCCATCTTTTTCAGAGTACATACTTGCAGGAAATCTGTTACAGTGTGTTTTAGAGCTCATTGCAGTCTAACTTGGTGACTCAGGTGAATTTGCGAAGCATATATGGGGCCAAGTAGGTTTCATTGGGACCAAATGAGAGGGTCTGCAGGGCTGCACTCCCTCTGGAGGCTCCAGAGAGAATGTAGTGACTTGCAGTTTCTGACTTCCAGAGGCTGCCTGCTTCCTGGGCTCCACAGCGTCTCCCTCCATCTTTAAGCTCTGCACTCAGCCGTGGTGTATCACTCCTTTCTTAATGATTCTCATTACAGTGGTCCACCTGGGTAATACAGAACAACCTCCTCCCTACCCTATCATAAATCACACTTACAAGGTCTTTACGCTCAGGTAAATAAGGTAATCAGAGGTTCCTAGAATTAGGGTGTGGACATGTTAGAGATAGACATAAGGTATTTATTTGGCTGTATGCATTATTGGAGTTAAGATTGAAACTCACTAAGCCCGATCTTTGGTATCACTTTATATTTTTTCTGCCTTTCCTAACACATCTAAATATCTTAGTTGTGCTGTATTTTAATTGTTTGTGTCCACCTCTTTCATTTGGGAATTCTGAAGCAGGACGTGTAGTATTTGAATCAAATGGGTTCATATAAATGCAATTGTATGAGATGATGAGACATCAACAGATTACATTTATTTAAGTAGCCTTGTCTTTAACATATGTATCACACGACATAAGTGATCTTCATCATTCCTCCAAACTATTCTTCTTGAATTGTAATGCATGTTAAATAGGATTAATCTAAAATGAAAATTATCATAACTCATTTTAATTGTGGTTTCTTTTAAGGAGCAAGAGGGTACATTTGAGAGATTTTATGTCCTTAATAACTTTTAAATAGAGGAAGTTTGCCTCTTGTCTTGTTTTGTCTTATGACAGAATTTCTTTATATAATTCAGTTTGGTCTTTTTTTCACTTTGCTGATAGTTACTAAGTTTCTGTGCAGTAATGGACCCCACTCATACTTTAACCTGTTTCCCATTTTGATGAAGTCCAAGCCCAAGAAAAACAGCAACAACAACAAAAATCTTCCTGTGTGGCCTATAGATAGCAAATGTGAAGATTATTAATGCGCTTCTCAGCTAGGGATCATAAGCAAAGAAACACTCCTCCAGATAACTACACCCTTCCTGTTTGGGATTGAGTTTACTGTGGAACAGATTTCGGAAGTCGAGTTGGGACAGTTTTGAGTTGTATTTATAAAATGTTAGTGGGTGAGGTCTTCCTTTAACAAAAACTAATCATTTCCTGTCTGATGCCTAGCCAGGGCATTAAAAAGCCTTTTTTAAAAGAACATTTTTCCCTCTTGTGGATTATATTGCTTTTAATAGTTCTGGTAGTTCTCGTCAGCCACTGTTCAAAAATTTGTCTGTTTCCAGTGAATTATTTTACAAAGACTTTTAGTTGAAATAGGTATAATACAAAACCTAACTGGGTACAGTATCTTGTCACTAGAGTGACAGTAGTTAACAGGTTAAGTAAATGTATGAAAATTTTATTTTGGTTCTTTAGCATGCAGTTTTGTAGCATTTTTATTTTCTGTAGACAGGCTCAATGGAGAGTTACAGTTTAGGTAAAAAGCAGATTTACATTAAAGAATCTGCAGGTTAATTCACAGTGTAACATTACCCTCATCTCGTACATCTGTTATAAAAAGCCTGTAAAGTTTAGGCCACCCACAAAGTGGTCTGCTGAGGCCTGCGGTGTTGGTAGAATGCTGTTATTATGTGGGCTGACTGGTTTGGTGTGGAATTTACCTCCGCTTAGACTGTGAAATATGGTTCTGGCTTTCCCCACAAGGACTGCAGACCCAACCTGACTGTTCTGTTAGACGAGTCACGCTGTGTTCTGTTGCCTGGGCATCAAATGTAAGATGATGTGAATGGGTATACTGTTTCTCAAGGCAGTTTATCAGAAAACTAATACCTGTTCTGGGTCATGTCAACTTTAGGATAAGCTGGAATAAATGGTTGGTTTAAATTGCTGAATTAAATATAATAGTTACGAGTAAATCTCCTCACTATTTAGAAAAAAATGTGTTATTGCTAAGAAGGCAGCTAAAGTTTTTAAACACTATAATTTCTGTTTTTACAGAACATTTCCTGTAAATTCCCTTGGGACTTGTAAATTGTTTTCAAGATCACTGAATTGAATTTTATAAAATTTAGTAGCCTAAAGTTGAGACTCTTCAAATAACTGTTTTTAAGCAGTCAAAATAAATATTACAGCCACCACAAATAATAGTGACCATTTAAGGAATAAAGACTGTCATAAGCCCAGCTTTATCTTAAATTACTGATTCAAGTTTTTTAGGATGAGTAAAACATTTTTTTAAGGTAATAATATTTGTTACTGTTACTTTTTCACTGTTCAAATATAACAGGTTTTATTAAAATTAAGTGATTTGTATTTCACATAATGTTTATGGAGACCTAATGTATTTTCTTTCTTTCTTTTTTTTGCTGTCTGGGAGATCAAACTCAGGACTTTGGACTTGCAAGGCAGGCACTGTGCCACTGAGCTAAATTCCTGGCCCAACCCAATGTATTTTTCCTTAAACACATTAACTATTGACTCCAAAAAGTAGTGAAGAGATCTAAAATGAGTTTAGTGACTACAAATTAAGAAAATGACATTTAGTGTGGAAGAAATAGAGTAAGTAGTTTGGGACAGGAGGTTAAAATTATAATTATATATACAGTTTGAAGTATATACATTGAAATAGAAATATGTGCAACAGGCTTATACTATGTGTGTACACATACAGAGGTGTACACATACACACGTGAATGTGTAACATAGTGTGATCTTAGCTCTCCCTTGATGACTTTATCTGTGATTAAGTATTTCTTACTAAAAAGCCCCCTTCCCCCATAGACTCTTAGCATTCTCTCTGTTTGCTTATTTCTGTTTGATGGAAGCTGAACCCAGGATCTGTTTGCTAGGCAAATGCTCTGCCCCTGACCCACACCTTCAGCCCACTTCAGCATTCTTACAACTATTTACTGAATACCAGACAATTTTGAATTTGTCATCTGATCATGATTAAAGCAGAGAATCTAAAGTTAGGGCCTCACAATTTTTATTTCCAGACAAATAAATGAGCTGAGCCATTTGTGTGCCCCGCCTGACTGTCATTTGTACTGCTTTCTCTAGTCTGGTGTCCTTAAATGAACCTTTGTCCAGGGCTGACGCGTGCCGTGCCACCTTGATGTGTAGGGACAGGATGTCAGTGTTTCTGTGCACTCAAGTTGGTAGCAAGTATCCAAGAGAGGTGTGAACAGCCTCTGACAACAAAGACAGTGACATTGTGATAGAAGTTTATGTCTTATTGTGTCTCCATTTTGATTTAAACATTTTAATTGTCAACTCAATTAGCTACGTGTTTGGTTAAGTACTCTTGCTCTCAGTTAACCAGAGTGTGTTTCACCATTGCAGGTTTACCGACAAGACTGCGAAACTTTCGGGATGGTGGTGAAAATGCTGATTGAAAAAGATCCTTCCCTAGAAAAGTCTATACAGTTTGCACTGAGACAGAATTTACATGAAATAGGCGAGCGGTGTGTTGAAGAACTCAAACATTTCATTGCAGAGTATGATTCTTCTCAAGATTTTGGAGAGCCTTTTTAGAAGACACAGTGCTCAGGCAAAAAATTGTTTCTAGAGTTTTTTTTTTTCCTTTGGATTGTGTAAATCCTTAATATATGGAATTTTTGTGACAAAGAGAAATACTTCCAGTTTTCACTATCAAATAAACAATCTAAGATAGTCTGTTTAAAATATTTTAATTAGATTTTTTTTTTTTAACATGTAGGACCTGATAATCCATGTTCATCTTCCATCCCCAAATTGATGGTCAGTGACTTGTTTGAACTTTGAAGCCGTGTCCTGGAGAGCAGTTTTCTGTAACTCATGTCCAATGAGCTCCTGAGAGTGTGATTTGCTTGGTCATATGGTCTAACTTACAGCTTAGAGATCATTCCACTGCAGCGTTAGTAGTCTTTTCACATTTCACAGTGAGTGACTCCATGCGGAAATATTGGGGTTCTGAGCTGTGATTTTGATTAACTTGTTGCTTATCTGTCTTAGGCTTTGTTTTAATATGCTACCGTATACTGTTGTAATAAAGTGAGTCCTGTTGGTATCTTAGACAATATTTGCTTTGAGTATAATTCTCATTCATTGATAAAACAGAATACTTAAAACCTCTGAAAGACATCAGAACAAAGTTTTTTTCTTAGTAAATGAACTCAGTATGTCCCTCTGTAACTGGATCTCTCAGTTTTGTGTACAAGAGTAATGGTAATTTGAGATAGATGGTGAGTATTTTCAAGTTGAGATAGTTTCAAAACCTTTCGTTCAGTTGAAGAAAATTTAAAATACATAAGAGTACTGGAGTTTTATTTTTATAAGCCCATACATACTCTGTCTCAAACATGATTATTATAGTGCTTAGAAAGAAATCATTTAGGGGTTTTTTTGTTGTTACTTTGTCATCCTGTGAACTTTGTTCTCCTGACTTTGAGAAGTAATCTTTCATGAGTGTTCTTGAAAAAAACAGAAAAATAGGCAGTAAGGGCTGGGCCTTGTGGTATGTGCCTATAATCCCAGCACCCAGGAGGCTGAAGCCAGGAGGATTGTTGTGAGTTCAGGACCAGCCAGCCTGAATTATATAGCAAGACTCTGTCTCAAAAAACCAAAGGAGAGTGCAGGAAGCCCAGCATAGTGCCCCTTACCAAGTCCAGGCAAGCAGTCCTTCATGAGTGAATCATCAAAAATCATAGGTTCATTAAGATCTACCTGGGATCGTTGGGATAGTTCACTCATTTCCTAGTCACTTCCAGCAGCCATTGGCACTGAGCCAGAATATATGTTTGTGACATTAGTTAACTAGGAAACATGAAAAATCATGTTTGTCATCACTACCCAGTTTCTTATCATCTTGTCTTTCCATTTCCACACTTTTGGCATTATTAAGGATGAGTTGTCTCTTGACATTATCTAAAGAGCTACCCCGGAGTACAGTAAGATTATATTAAAAATGGAATTAGCAGTATAGTTTTAATGGATCCTAAGCCTCAAAATATGCATTATGCCATTTTTCAAATTTAGAAACTAATTTAGGGCAACATTTAATCTTTTTAAAGTTTCCTAAGTGAGCCCATCATGAATTTTTTTTTTTTTTGCCATTGAGATGTTGTACTTATCTTTTATAAAACATAAGCCAAATAAAATCTCATATATTATTTCTGATAGTCTCCCTTACTGTGAAGGCAGACTATGGAAATAGTCTTTAGACTGACTAAGAAGTTATCTGTCCCCCGTTTTTTTTTTTTCCCTATAAATACTCTATTTCCAGGATTCAGTTCCTTTAGTCAAAATATCACAAGTTTAAAAATAAAACTTGAAAAATTACCAGAAGGAAAAGAATTGCTCACTTTATTAACATTTATAGAAAATGTCTTGATAACATAAATTCAAATGTAGGTTCAACTGGTAATCAATCTCTTCTTTTCCGTTCCCTCAAATTATATTCTACATGTAAAGCTGTTTATAAGTTGCCTTGAGCATTACTCTGCTAGGCTTGTCAGTGTTAAGTCTTTTTTTTTTTTTTAAATGTATTTTAAAGCCTGGTTTTAGGTAAATTCAGATATATACCAGAGTATGTTCTTCATCGAAGAGATTTGTTTGTAAATTATCTATTGTTTTGAGATATACCCAGTTGATGTGATAAAATTTGCATTGTCTTTCCACAAAACTTTGATGATCAACAGGGAAGCAGATATTGTAAAGCTTTTTATGAATTTTAAAATTGCAAAATAAAGCAACCAAGTTTAAATAGATTGTCTTTTCTCTTGTTTTACCAGACTTGTGTTTTGCTAGAGTGTAAACTTTATTATCTCTACTGCAGAATTATTTCATTCTGATAGATGTTTGAGAATTGACACTGTTAACTTTGGTGACTTAAAGAGTTTCGATGATTTAAGGAGTTTGGATGTGAGATGCAGTTAAACAAGTTAAGATGGTGCCTGACACAGTATTCCTTGATAATTGTATAATATGTATAATATTTTTAATAATTGTATAATATGTATTATATAAACCTGGATGTCAAACAGTGGTAGGATTTTAAACTCTTCATTTTCACAGCACGCCTGGGAGGGCAGGAACCATATTGTCTTTGTATCTCCTGTTCTTAGCAAAGCTTGGAGCCTTGTAGAAGTAGGTTTGTCACCTTAAAAGTGGTTTTGCAAAGAGAGTGACACTTGACCCTTGAGTCTGGGAGGAATAGGATTTTTCGGACAAAAGAGAAATATCAGAAGTCCAGAAGGATGGAATTATATAGGAAAAGGTATACACGTATGTGGCCAAAGTTGGTTTGCAAGATAATGGAGGGTGAAGAAAACCAAAATATCTCCAAAATATATTGGATTCTTGAGCTGAAGTCAACCAAAATGCAAGGAAACATCCTTTGCTAAGTTTATCTAAAAGAAAGGTGCCGAAGAACACCTTAGCCCCATCCTCGCTCCCAGCTTTTCCTGCCTGAAAACTGTAAGTAAAATGTTCTGATCAGCTGAGAAATGGCCCTCTGGAGCACGCTTCTTTAGTTTTTTTGAGACAGGGTCTCACTTTGTAATTCTGTCTGGCCCTGAGCTCAGCCTCAAACTTACATCACAACGATCCTCCTGCCTCTGCCTCCCCAGTGCTGGCATTACAGGCGTGAGCCACCATGCCCGGCACTGTGGTATGTGGTCCTGATTGCTGCTGGGCGTTAGTCTCCACACCCAGTATTGTATGTGGTTACCGTGGATCGAACCCGGGTCCCTGCGCTTGCAAGACAGGCGCCGGAACCACTGAGCTAAAACCCTTGGCCCTGGAGCACACTTCTCATAAATGTATGTTTGCAGTTTTCCCATTTCTGAACGCCAGGACTGTTCTGTTTTCTGATCACATCTCTGAAAATTTGTTCTTCTTTCTTAAAATACTATTTATGGCAGACTCCTGAGCCACTGCTTTGAGTTGCTTTTCCCTCTAGAGATGAATGGTACATGTTAATTAATGTGTTTGTTCTTCTCTTATTAATCTTCTGCAGGAATCTGTTCCAAGTACAAACTTAAAAGAGGTGTTGAGTTTATTTTCTCCTCTTAGAAAAGAAAGAAGAAGGTTACATGCAAAATGTGAAGGATGTCAAATGCATGTAGCCTTACCCCATCTCTCCTACTTGAGAATGATATTTGAAAACATTACCCATTTAGTTTTCTTGCCCCCAAAATGTTGGATCCTCATAACCCCCAGCCACTTTCTGTCCCTGAGCCAGCATAGCCATGCACAGCCTCTTGAAGGAAGGATGAGGAGGCCAGATCCTCTCCAGGAAGCACTCTGCTATGCTGCCAAAGTAGATATTGATTTCTGTTTCACTCTAGTTTGCTCTAACATCCTGAGCTGGTGGTGCAAAGAAGGTGTTGACAGCTTTTTGGATACAGCTTCGAGAGTTGATCATCTCAGGGTTCCTGGTGGGAACATTTGTGATGTGGGCAGCTAGCTAGCCAGGTTGTCTTGTAACTGTAACTGCTTGTGCAGGCACCGGAGTGGCTGACTGTAAGGCTACAACCTGCATACTCAACCAAGGTTGGTGGGTTACAGATCGTGCATAGTTTTATGTCCTTCATTTTTATAGTACCTCTTTAGACAGTACTGATGCTGTGTGATTCTGTGAACAGGAGAAAAAGACTCAGGAGTAGATTGGTATCTTTACCACCATCTGTTGTCTCATTGTTCCAAGGTAAGGGCTGAGAATCATGTAACTAACTATGACAATACTTGTTGTGTGCTCCTTTTGATGCTGTAGATTGGACCCACACTAGGTGTGTCTCCTCCCTGCTCATTGTCTTTCCCAGGAGTGGTAGCTATAACAATGCAGCCTTGACTTTTCTTTGTTTTTAGAGCCACAAGATGGAAGGAACCTGAATCCCTGGATGCGTATGTTGCATGCTAACCTGTTGCATGAGAGTACGATAAATGTTTTTATTCTTTCAACTCCATTATTATTTGGTTTCCTTTTGGGGGTATTATTGGGACTAGAACATAGGATCTTGTGCTTGCCGGGAAGGTGCAGCGCAACTGAGTACATCCCTGGCCCCTTTTACTTGATTTCTTGTTACAGCAGTTCATTTTTTCTGAGACCAATTGCTTATTTTTTCCAAATGATATTCAAAGGTCATTTTTATTGAAGTTGGCCCTCATCCTGCATATTCATCGTATTGACTGACTTAGAGATAATGTGGGGACTGAGTGTATAAAAGACTTTGCCAGCTCACTGACTTTGAGTTTTAAGCTGTATATGAATGACAGATGACAAAATATTGTTATAACCTAATGTACATTCACATAGCATGAGGTACAAGCTATCTCTATAGCATGTTGCTTTTTGAGCTCTTAAGATTGTTGGTGTTGTAATGCTAGATAATCATTAAAACTGTTTTAAGGTTTTAGTTTTTTTTCCTATTTAGAAACCTGTCAAGTAGTATATTGGATATAGCTTAAAGTGTGTTTTATATCATCTAATAGAGAATTTTGAGAGCCACCATAATTTACTCTTATTTCACTACCTGAACAAGTACCTTTATCATTTCACAATCATTTTGGTGTTTTGTGGTTTACAAAACATACTCATGTGTAATTCTTTACCAATGTAATTCTTTTCTTCCACCCTTAGAACTGAGGATCAAAGCCAGACCCAGTGAGAAATTGTTTTACCCTCAGAGTCAAGAGAAATTATGATTTGTCTAAGTCTACATAGTCATCATGGGGCAGGTCCAGGATTATATGCAGATGTTTACAATCTAAGGTCAGTATTCTTGGAAGAAGTAAAAGTTAAGGGTAATTCAGAATAAGATTCAAATCTTGACTCCAGAATAGACCAGCTGTTTGTTTGTGTGTGCAGTTCATGTGGAATGCAACTTCAATTAGTTATCTATAAAATTAACTACAAAGATCATTTGAAGAAATTCAAATTGTAGTTTGATAGATTTTTCCGGTTTTACTGTATTTGTTTGTACTATTTTGTTTTGTTTATTTGTTTTTCTGTTTGTACTGTATTCTCACTCATGATTACCTTTTATATTGCTTCCTATGACTTGTGCTTGGGAGTTGTTCTCGGAACACCCTTGGCATTCATAACAGGCAGCCAGCCAGTAGATACAAGGAGGTACACTTACGGCTCCTGCAGCCACAATGCAGTCTGGGACTTGGTCTGTGGCTGCTGGGCCAGGATTTACCATAGATGTGGAGAAGACCCCTTTGAGTCAAATGAACCAGGTTTGTTAGGAACCAAGGTTCATTAAACACAGTAGCTTCTCCTCTTTACTTATACCACGTACAGAAATTCAACACTAGACACCTGCCAATAACAGGCCTCTACAATGGAGGAGGGGAAAATGTCCTTTTTCCTTTTGGTAATCAGGGAGAAACAACATGGGAGAAAATAGCCTGCTTTTTACTTTATGCAGTTTTTAAAGTAGCAGTTAGTGAACAAAAGGACGACTCAGAAAACATGCATACACTAATAGGGAAATAACTGTGCCCAAATTGGGATTAAACCTTTTGCATACTCAGTGCTTCCCCCCTCCCTTTCTTTTAAAAAAAGAGAGTGCACTTTGAAGTTCCCAACTTAAGTCACAGTCTATCTGGCTATGTGCTAAGGGAAGGAGGGAGGAGGGTGAGCATCTTTTCAAAACCTGTGCCATGCAGGCATGTTGGTAAGTGAGTCAGAAGAGAGCAAAGAAGACTGTCCTATTGTCTGACCTAGAGATGGAGTTTAGTCTCCACAGAATGTCAAGCCTGGAAGGAAGCCCATGAGATCGTCTGGCATACTCCAGCGAGCCCATCAGAGCTGTAACCTGCTCATGCTCATGAGCTGGATCTCCTGACCCACATGTCCTGTATCCCAGTCGGGTGTTTTCTGCATTGCTCTGCACATCAACTTCCTGGTGAGTGCATCTTTGTCAGTGTTACTTGCGTGAATAGTTCAGTTATCTTACACTGCTAAACTTACATCAAAACAACCTCCTTTGCATTCTTACTGGTACTACTTACCTTGTCTGGAGTCAAATGATTCCAGATAGTAGGTTGCACATAACTTCTAAAGTTGGCATAAGTGTACCTTGTACACATTAAAACAGAGATGCAGAGTTTCCCTTTGCAAAAAATAATGTTGTAGCTAAAACTGATCCTAAAAAGAGCGTATCTGACTAGTTAGTTGGATCTGTTCAAATAGAGCAGACTATTATTCTGTGAGAAAGTCCAGGGTGTGTGTGTGTGTGTGTGTAGATACATAAAATTTCCATTGTATTTTCTTCCATGTTTACTTCTATAACCATTTGAAAGCTACCTTTAAATTTTACTCTTAGTAAGGCTTGTAATTCTGTAATCTTGGCAAAATATGAGCTTGGTGGTAGAAAATCCAGTTATGCCTGCTGGTCTCTCCTAGAAGATACCAGTTTGCCTTGAATCCTTTTGAGAGTTTATAAAAACCCAAGTGACTGTACAGGAACTTCACTTCTGTTAGTTTCAGTGAATGGCCAGATGATCTCACTATATAGCGATTTTCTTATTAGAAAGGATTTCTATCTTAATTTTGTTTAGGAGTGTTTCAGAAACGTTTGAATTAAATGAGGCATTTGAAAGCTGGGCGATTTCCCCAAAGTTCAAGTTCTTGGCTTTTTTTCACAAAGCAGCACTACAGTGTCCATAGAGCAACAGTGGTTCTTCCATGGGAACATTCAGTCCACATCTGGGGATCTAGCTGTCTCAGGTTTGGGGTCTGGGTGTTATTTTTTTCTTTTTTTGTCCGGTTTTACTCTCTTTTTAAGCCTCTGCTTTATATTCAAAGCAGTAAGTTGGATAGCAAATATCTATTTTGACTTCTGGCACTTTTGATTGAACTCAGGTTTTACTTATCTGGTTTTACTTTCTTAGTAAGCCCCTGCTTTGTATTCAAAGCAGTAAGGTGCGATAGCAGATATCTACTTTGACTTGTGGCACTTTTGATTGAACTCAGGAACTAAAGAGTATAGAGAATAGTAAACGTATATATAAAATGTACCATTTTTTCCTCATGAGCACTGAAAAGCACCCCCACTTCTGCCAGCACATTGCAGAGCGCTTTACACAGTGTTCTGCAGGAGCTGCTCTGTAACACTCGGCTTCACCCCGTACCATGAGAGCCATGTTGGAATACTCGGTAATTATCTTGGACAAAATTTTGGAATTTGGTGACTGACCAAAATGCTTTTAACTAGATATGTTCACACCTTTTAGTAACTACGTGCTTTTCTTTACAGAACTATAAGATAGTCATTTCCTTTTTCCCTTTTGTAGTCTTTTATTGCTATGAACTAGGACTTAAAAGCACAAAGGTTACATTATTGTAATACTTCTGTATTTCCTTAAACCTTTGTCAAATGATGTGACTCTTATGTGAGAAAATGAAGAAAACCATTAAACAACTATTGTCGAGTTTACCAAAAACAGATCATCTTTTGAAAATGAACTTGGAAACTACTGAGGGCAGCGCCAGCAGCTTATGCTTGTATTTCTCCAGGCTTGGTATCATCTACTATAAACAACACACTAGAGCAGTCTCCTAAAAATTTCTCTAAAAAAGTTCTCTCATGTATTATGTAGTAATGTAAATCAGAATTTTCTTTGGAGGAAAATTGGCTTTGTCCCAGTCATTATTTTGCTTCCAACTTATGTATACCTGTGCCTTTATAGGATAAGGTATGAATGAGCAACTTCAAGTCTTATCACCCAGGGACTGGTTACATAATGAATGGTGTCCATCCAAAAGTAGAATATTGAGCAGTCGTTGAAAGTGATGTGGAATGTTTACATATAAAGAAGAAAAATAATTCACAACATGTATATAGTTTACTGTCTTTTTGGTCCTGGGGATGGAACCCAGGACCACACACAAAGTATGTACTCTACCACTGAGCTATACTGCCACTCATCATTCTTAAGAGGTACTCTTAAAACATGCTAAAGCATCTGTAGGATACACTAGAACAGGATAGCTGTAGTTACTTCTTGTGATGAGGAGGAAATAGAGAAGCTTTCGTGTGTGTCTGTTTGGAAATTTTTATCATGTGGTTGTACCTCGTTCTCAGTTACCTGTTTTGCAAATGCACCAGACCAGGGAAAGGTTGATAGATTAAGGGTGCTCTTCCCGTTGGTGCTCTCTGAAGAACATCTGTCTAGCTCAGACACAAAACCGTACTCTACCCTGCTTGTCTGCTCACTGATTTTACCCCTGTCCTGCTTGCGGCCTGACAGCTTTCCCCTCTGACAGCATGGAAAGCCAGGCCTCAGTGCCTCCAGCTTGTCTGCCACCTACGGGAGGGCTGTGGACACAGCTTTCAAAGGGTCTGTAATGGGAGGACACAGAATAAGTCATGCCTGAACATGGGTAGTTAGCTACCTGGATATGTTTACAAAGATTTGTCTTCAGAAAGGTAGTTTGTTATTTATTAAGCATTTATTAAATACCTCCCTAAAAGGCCCCAGATGTCACCAAGACCTTTAGGACTGAGACATATATGCAAGAATGGGCACATATCAAAATATCTGCTCATTAGTTCAACGTAATCTTCCCTTAAACTAGAACCTCATAGGAACTTGAAATACTCAGTGGCACAGCATCCTCTAATTTAAAGATTTGAAAAGAGAAAACTCAGTTTCGAAAATTGCTTTTAAAGATCAACAGGTTAGCTGAAAGGGAAAGATAAAAGGAATAATCTCTTAAAATCTACAAAGACTTTTGCCACAACACGCTGATCCTTGTGGTGTTAGAGCTGAGCTGAGCATGGCAGCTCACCCCATACCCCAGAGAAAGCACATCCACCCAGACAGCTGCTACATGTTTTTAGCATATATTCCAGGGGTCTGGGGGCGGGGGGGTTGTTTTTACATTTATACAGTTAACATTGCTTGACCCATAAATAACACTCGTAAAATTAATAGGGCCATAGTTTGAGTATTTACATAGCCCCACCATGCATACAGAGCCTTAATTTTTTAATATTGAAAAATCAAAAAAAAATTTTTTTTAAACTTCCCATCACTAGGTAATATAAATTTGACTGTCTAAACTTATAAGCCCTGACTAAAACACAAGCAATCATTTCATGTGTAAATGGTGTTTCTGGCTCCCTAACAAGTCTAGCACTGCAGTGTAACAAACATCTTGCAATTCAGGGATATAAAAATATCAGCTTTAAAATCTGAACTGTACAGTATGTACATTAATATTTGCACCGTTAAATTAGTAATACACTTAAGTCTATGAAATACTACATTATAAATAGCAACTCTTTTTCCTATCTGGAGCTGGAGCTAATACAATGTTTACCTGGCTAATGAGGGCCAAAGCGAGACGAGGTGGCCTCACACGATAGGGTGCACAGTGCTAGCTAGGTCACTGTGACAGTGTGCATGCCTCACAAGACAGACCGGTCAGGACCCGAGCCAACTGACCTACATAATTATAAACACTGCTGCGTTAGAGGTGGCTGGGGCTCTCCACCTGCTAAAATGCATGTCCTGTCCAATCCCCTCATCTCTGTTTATTGGAGACTGAGCAGCTATGAATCTAGTGCACCTGCCACAGGCACAAGATGTCACATTAACCTGGCACCACCCAAGGAGGAGAAACTGGAGAAATCACACCTTTCAAAAGTTATTCTGACACTGTAAACAGCAGTAGGGTTCTCATTTACACGGGCAAAGAAAGCACTTTAAACTATCTTAGCAACTTTCCTATGGAAGAAAAAAGATTCTGGTGGTTAATGGCTAAGCTTAAACAAATGCTCTCCATAGCTACTCAGTTAAGAAATAATACAGTTTTTGCCTTTGTGTCCTTTTTTCTTCTTGGATTTAGTTGTCCTCTGACCAAACTGAGGGGTGGGGAGCGCAGAGGTTGGACTAGAAAGGTCGTCTGTATAGTAGGCAAATCTCTGTGGCCTGGGCTGAGGAATTGGTTGACCAAGAAAATACCCTTCTTCTTCTGAGTCGGAGGAGGAGGAGGAAGAGGAACACCAGGAGTCATCTTCACCATAGAGCCCTAGATACCTGTTCATCCCGGGGTTCTGCAGTGCATAGTCAGATGTGGCATGGGTGTACTGGCCATAGAGGTCACCATTCTGAATGTATGCTTGCATCTCTCGGGCACTTTTACTCTGTATAAATTTTTCATAGTTATCAGGGGTGTAAAGCCTCAGTCTGTCCTTGGGAGAGTATTTTCGTTCTGTAACGAGATTCAGGGCATTGTCAGAACGAGACTTCCTGCTTCTCCTGCGGCGATGGTGGTGAGATCTGGACTCTCTCTCATCAAAGTGGTAGACTCGTCTCCGGGTCCTTTCACTCATCGGAGGCTGTCGGATCTCGATGTTGTCATAGCTCCCGTTGTCAATGACATCATCTGAAAACTTGACCTGCTGGGGCCTGGACTGAGACTTGGATCTTCTGAGCACCGGCAGATGCACTGGCTTTTCTTCAGGTATGATTTTCTCTGGACATAATTCTGAGCTTAGACTTTTTAGGGACTCTGCACTCCTGTGCAGCATGGATGAGTTCAGAGTTCCCATATTGCTCATTTTCTCACAGTCTTCCACTTCCATCTCTTCAAAGTTTTGTAGAGAGTATAATGATGGTCTTGGCTTGCTTTCTCCATCTACAGAAGCCCCTAGAACATGAGCCAAAACGTGAGTGTCAAAAATCCAGTCTGACATTATTACAAACCAGCTATCAGATGGAAACTTTTTTTGAGACAGGGTCTCACTTTGTAGTTCAGGCTGGCCCTGAACTCAGCCTCCAACTCACATCACAGCAGTCCTCCTGCCTCTGCCTCCCAAGTGCTGGGATTACGGGTGTGAGCCACCACGCCCGGCACTGTGGTATTTGGTACTGATTGCTGCTGGGGTGAGTCTGCACGCCCAGAATTGTTATGTGGTTACCAGGGCCCTTGCGCTTGCAAGACAGGCGCTGGAACCACAGAGCTATATCCCCGGCCTCGAGACAGGGTTTCGCTTTGTAGTTCAGGCTGGCCCTGAGCTCAGCCTCCAACTCACATCACAGCAATCCTCCTGCCTCTGCCTCCAGAGTGCTGGGATTCAACACTGTGGTATGTGGCACTGATTACTGCTGGGGTGAGTCTCCATACCCAGTATGTGGTTACTGGGGATCAAACCTGGATCCTTTGTGCTTGCAAGACAGGTGCTGGAACCACTGAGCTAAATCCCCGGCCCAAATGGAAACATTTTAGAGCCAACTTTGAATTTCAGTATTTAATTAAAGTGTAGGGAATTGAGTACCGTGTAGTTCAGTGGTGGAAGCCTTCCTAGCACACCTGAGTCCCTGGGTTTGGTCCTCAGCTCCACGGGCTGCTTTTTCTTCTCCCACCTTGTGCCTGCAGTAGCCCACATGCTATTCTCAGGAGTGATCAGCCACTGAACTGTTTCCTAGCTGTGTTACAATACCAGTCTTTATAAGAGGGCCATGTGTCATTAGGTTGGCTATAAAATAGCCACACGAGGGCAACACAGAGAGATTCATAATGGGCCAGTTACTCAGGCCACTGTATATGGCACGAAGAGTATAATGTGGATACCCGATAGTACTGTGCTTTGAGAACAAAGTACCGATGTATTTTATAATAAAAAGTTGCAGATATTTCTGAGCTGTTTCTTGGTATAATCAGGAAAATACTTTTTAACAAGTTATAATCTTCTAAGTATTCAGGCCAATTTTAATACCTTAAAATACAGGTAGCCCAATCACAGCAGCTTTCAAATACTATGCTGCTGCAGGTTCCCCTATCCAAAATAAGTCAGTTTTCTCTTCCATTAAATCAGGGATCATCCCCTATCTCCAAAGGCTGTGCTGAAAACATTTTGAACATGCACTCACCTGTACACACACGTTTGTTTTGCTATAGTGTCCTACATTTAAACGAAGTGCTTCCCTTCCCCTCACTTACAGTTTTAAATAATCCCTACTGAATTACAATTTTTTTAGTAAATGTTAGTTCCCTTTTCATATATCCCGTATTCCCCAGATGACATACCTGTAATATTAGACAAAGCCAGAGAATCCATAGAATCTCGAACACTTTGTTCTGGTTTCAAGTCTGACAAACACTCCAGGGAGTCCTCATACCACTGCGTCTGGTCGTGATTGTATCCCGCAGCACCATGGTCCAGGTCCAGCTCCTGGAGCCTCCGACTGCTGGCGGGACCTGGGTGGCTGCCATAGGCAGAATCGCCCAGTCCATCCTGTGACTGAGCCCAGTACATATCAGATTGGTATTTTTTACTTGCAAGGCTCTGGTGATTCTGCTTTAACTCGGGGGTGTTTTTAACCATGTTATCAGATATCCAGTGCTCACTGGCTCTAATATCCACCTCGCTGGGCTGCTGCTGAAAAAGGCTTTTATCACCGAACTTGAGGAGGAGCTGTGTCATATAATCTTCATGCTCAGCCCATTCCTCGGGGTCTTCGGGGGTTTCCTGCTCTACCCTGCCCTTCCAAAACTCCTCGTTGGCAAAACTGGCCCCTTGTCTGGTGAGACTCAGATCATCCAGCTTCCGAGACAGAGTGTCATCAGCATTGCCTGAGAGGCCCGGAAACTTATAGTTCAGAGCAGGGGACAGGAGGAGAGACTGCCGGCACTGATCTGCCGACCTGCTGCTCTTGCCCATCCGGACGCTTCTTCTGGAGTCTCTTGACCGCGCTGACTGGAACGCAGAGTCAGAAGAGTCCGAGGCGTGGATGTCTTCTCCAAGACTGCAGGTTTTTGAGCAGTAAATCTGACCTTGCTTGGGAAGGAAGGGGCATCCCAGCAAAGAGGCCTTACACTGGGCACAGGAGAAGCAAGCTTCTGTGGCGTGCCAGTGCTGCCCATCATAGGTCATCTGGGCGTGGTCCACCCCTGTTTAGACAGAGGGAAGGAAAACAGGCCATCGGTCAGAGTGCAAAGTAACGGAGGAAATGGCTTTGACAGGAGTGTGGGTTGCATGGGTACAGTTAATCCTCAGCGTGTACAGAGTCCTCGCGTGAGAACATGCCTACTCACTGACGTGCATCGCCGTCCCCAGTGTCCGGGAGCCCAACCCCTGCCTGGCCCTTCACAGGCGTGGTGAGTGGTAAAAGCCGAAGTCGCTGGACATGCATGTACTAGCAGCACTCAGAGGGAATGCTCTGCCTCAGACTGCAGCTCCCTTTCCAGGAACAAGCTTCCTATTCATGGCCTAGTCTGTGCTGCGATGTTTGTATTTTGGTGCTTTTTATTGCTGTCTGAGATCCTGTCCAGTCTGCTGAGGTACAGGGTCGTGATGCATGTGTGACACTGCTATTGGTGTAATCCATCAACAATAAATAAAGTGGCTTTAACTCAAAACACACGGAACGCAGTTCTGTACATATGTATGGGTTGATGGAAGCGTTGCTGGACCTGCAGCTCTGTGGTAGAGCACTTGCCTAGCACGTGTGAGAGGTTTGGGTCTCAGAGTAGGTGCTACATGTGTGACCAGAGGCTCACGGGGCACTTTGCTTGCTCTCTCCACCAAGTAATCTTTCAGTATTCATGGATGCAGCATTCGCCAGGGCAAATAATGAGAATCAACCATATCCTTTCATCAAAACTCACTGAGCTAAAACATGTATGATCCATACATTTCACTGTGTGTAAATTACACCTCAAATTTTTAAAAAACTGTAGAAAAACAACCCAGAGTGACTATCAGCTGTGTGGCAGTGGGTATCTGGGCTGCGGACTCACCAATATGCTCCCCACAGGTTTCACAGTACTCAGCATAGAGAGACTCGAAGCAGCCACAGCAGAAGGGGCGGCCGTCTTTCATGATGTACCTCTGGCCTCCCAGGACAGTCTCACACTCCAGGCAGCAGAAGTGCTTCATGTGCCAGTGGCGACCCTCCGCCTCTGTGCACTCATCGGCAAAAATGATCTGTCAAAGGAAACGTGGACCGTAGGATGCCGGAAGGATAAACTTTCTCACTGGCCATAATTTCATATTTTCTGGGCAGCATTGACAGGCACTGGCTCTTTAATCAGATGGCCAGACTTGTTTGGCTGCAGGCTTAAATCTAACTCAGTTGAGCTACAGAATAAGAGCACTAACTGAGAGCGTGCAGAAAAGAAACTACCTAAATACTTGCTTAAGCTTAAAAAAGCCGAGTAGGGTGGCGCCCACCTATAATCCTAGTGTTCTGGGAGGGTGAGGCAGGAGGATACCAAGTGAGAGGGCATTCTGGGCAACTTAGTGAGACTGCCAAAAAATAAAGTACTGGAGATACAACTCAGTTCAGAGGCGCTGGGCTCAATCCTCAGTACTGGAGGTGGGTCGGGAAAAACATCTATATTGGGGGTAAAACATTTGGTTCTACTTTTGCTGTCCAACAACACTCTAGTGGCAGAATTCACAAAGAACACATTAGCATTGAAATACTTCAGGGGATTGTGTGTTCTAATAGGGACAAAACAAAGTCTGTGGAGCGATAGCAGTTAGATGGTGAGACTGTATAAACAGCACTTGTGTAGACAGGTAATGTTTCATTTGATCTCTATGGTAAGGGCTTTTTCGTATCATTGAAAAGATAAATCTGTGACAGTTAAAATTTAGCCAGGCATGCATCTCAAAAACTAAGCTGAGAATTGGGCATTGACTGAAGGAGACCAAGGACATCACAGACTGCCTTGCACTAGTACAGGAAGTGGCGAAATACATAGGGTATAGTTCAGCATTGGTCTTATACTAGTGTTAATTTTTTAGTCCTGATACATACACCAGGGTTATGTAAGCTGTCACATCTGGGACACCTGAAAAAAGGGTACAGGATAACTTTTCAACATTCCTAGAAGTTTAAAGTTACTCAAGCTTAGAAAGACATGTCCTTTCACACCGCACAGCCCAGGAGATGACCGCTGTTACCTTGCTGTGTGTCTTCCTGTTCGTTCCTCTTTTGCCTATACACAAGTATGTATTCTCTGTTCTTTCCCCAACCCTCCCTGTATTTAACAAAAACAAGATCATCTGCTACATGTGCTTCTCCAACTTGGCTTTTTCCTACATCGCATCCAGGATACCATACTTGGGAAAGCACAGCAGCAATTGCTGGCCTCTCTTATTAGCCACCTATTATTCCATTGCATCAAAGTACAAAGTTATCTTAAAATATACATGCACAATAAAACCTGGAGAGACACTTATTTGCTTAGATGTGAATAGTGGAATATTGGCTTACTGTCCACTTATTTTTTCCAGCATTAAGGGATGAACTTTTTTTTACCTCATCACATGCTGAGCACCGCGGCTTGAGCAGTTCTGCGTGGTGCCTGCCACAGTGGATTTTTCCATCCTGATAAAAATAGATGAGGTCGACCAGCAGCTCGTTACACGTGAAACAGACAAAGCAGGATGGGTGCCAGCACACACCGGGGCCCGCCCGGGAGGCGAACACCGCGACCTCCCCTCCATTTATCTTCAGTCCACACTGCAAACAGATTGGATTCGTTAAATCACCTTTTTTAAAAAAAAGATTCAGTTCTTGGCCTTTTCTACTTTACCCTAAGTCTTAGTGGCCGGAAAGCTTTTATGTGTAGTGCCTGTCAATGATTAGATGGCTTTTGATGCTGCATTATTGTGACTCTCAACCACAGTGAACCTGGTCCTATGGCGAACTGCACTAGATCAAGTCAAGTTTCATCCACCCCGCCCAGCAGTGGCTTTCTGAGCCAGCTTCCTGCCTACTTAGAGGTCTAGCAGTGAGAACCCAGATGTCTTTATTAAGTTTCTGCATGTTGTAAATACTAGGTGTCCTCTAGCTGCGTGCTTTCACCCAGTTTGTACCCAGGCATAATGATCCCCCATCACATGGTGGCACAGCCAGTTACGAGTAAGAATCTGTGAAGTAAGCCCGCTCCTCTTGAGGATGGGTGCCTGTCAGCGTCTCTGGGCCTACCCGCATTGCCCTACCTGCTCACACACGGCGTGCATCACTGCCCTGGACAAGAGTTTAATCGTTCCTCTTCCAAGTGCTTCTTTCTTGCGCTGAGCACTGAACACCTGCAGTTCTTTTTTCTCCTCTTCACTCAAAGACTGGCAGTACCGCACCTGCACACAAAGCGGGAAGAAGCCCCATGCTGGAGTGTGGTCTTGCAGAGGTTAGGGAGGTATGAGCAAATGCAGCCGCCCCTCCTCACGAATCCCACCCCTCTTTTTTGGTACTATGGATCAAACTACTCAGGACCTTGCACTTGTGAGGCCGGCGCTGGAGCCGGGAGTCCTCAGTTTTAACGATGACATTGTATCTAAATCTTACAGCTTCTGTAGGAAAGGGGAAGTGTAATCTGAAGAAACAGCCTTGTTTTATTTTTTTAAATAACCTTTCCTAACAACATTTAAACTTGTTAATTGCCACTGTCATCCGCATTCTGCACATACTCAGTATTTTGGGCTAAACTTCTAGAGTGGCGCAGGAGAAGGGGGTGCTCAGGAATCTGGGGCCTGGTAATTGGTGGGGGGCTGCAAACACTATAAAAACCGTGTGTTCAGTTTATGGTGTTGATGCCTTTCTCCTCTTCAAGAATGGAAAGCTGTATTCTCAGGCCATGTTTTCAGTGAAGAAAGGCCAGAGAGGGGCTTGGTCAGCAAGGAGTTGGAGTTTAAGAGAAGCATCTTAATGCTTATTGTACTTGCTTCTAATTAGCCTTCCTCCTGTTATTTTACCTCATTATCATGTGGTGGCAACTGGTACAAAAGCTGTTTAATCCGATGTTTCTCTCCAGGGCTGTTCACATAAGGAATCTTTTCTTCTGGCAAGCATGCAAAGTAGAGCTGGATCTGCATAGAGGACACAGTGACATCAGCGTACCGAACCTACACCTCTTAGCTGGTTCGGTCTTTACCGTGCCTGTGGTGTGGGGCTTGGCTGTAGGAGCTAATGAGAAGACCAGCTGAGCTGGCTCAGCAGAACTGCGGACCTGTAGCAAACCAGCATCCAGCTGCTAAAGTGCTCTTCAGGAATGCAATTTGTAGTGACAATTAGGGGCATCATAAATTAGGTGCCATAAAATGTGCACACTTGATGTTACTGTTCCTCAGCCAGTCTTCCAAGGGTCAGCCAGGGGCCGATTGTCACCCCGGAGGCTGTGCGACTCCAGAACTCAAGCACTGCACAGATACATCTCACTTGCTCTTGGAATTTTATGCGTTACAGAAACAAAAGCTGTCTGGTCAAACATTTCGACTCCCGGTCAGGTTCTCTCATGCATTGGCTTTCTAGGTGTCCACAGGTGCTGATTTCTAATATGTGGGGTCTATTTTCCCAGGGAAACTAGAGAGGAGCCGTGTTGAGCTGTGAGCGTGTTCACTTAGAGGAACTCGATTTTTGTTTTCAAATAAGGAACATCCATTAATGAGTTATGTGCAGGAAGGAAAGCGATTCTGGGAAACAGAGATGGGAAAAGGAATTTGGATCTGTCTGCTCTCCTGTCAGTGCCACATAAAACCCAGCCAGGCAAATGTGAGAAGGGGCTTGTCAGAATAATGCCTCTGCTCCCCTCCCGGACCACACCAGCTCTGTAAGCTTTTTAGTTACACACACTGGACACCAGTGGTGTGTGCAGACTTAGGAGAGTCTGGGGGGGGAGAACACCTTGTCCTCAGAAGAGCCTCCCACCCCCCGAAATGGAGCCATAGCAGAGAAGTAACTGCGTATCCAGGTGTTCTTCCAAAACATGCTTTTGCCTTGTAGTCATAGCAATTACTAGCAGTTTTTAACAATTATCAGGAAAATAAATGTAGGCTTAGATTGTTCTCATCTTCCTTAAAGTAATAAAATAAACTCGAGTTTTTCCAGTCCCTATATCCTAGGGACAGGGTTTGGTTCACTTTACCAAAGGTCAAATTCTAGGCAATACTACCTCAGTAGATACTTACACCTCCGCCTCTCTCTTACAGAGCAAAAGCACTCCGGAGACTGTCCTGGAAACTGAAGTTTGAAGACGTTAAGTTTCCCTCACTCTGATGGGAGTGAGTGGGACTTGGTGGAAATCCATGTAACAAATGCATTATGCCGGGTTTCATCTGCCTGAGAGCAGAATCTATACCACTGAAAACTAAGTAGCACCTGAGAAGTGAGAAATTCAAAGCACCCTCCCCATGAGGACAGAGGAGGGTGGAGCGCTAGTGCTTCAGTGCTCTTGTTTTTTGTTATGTCCTGGCTTTGTTTTTGGAGACACAGCCTAACTCTGTGGTTCAGGCTAGCCTCAAAATTGTGGTGGTCCTCCTGTCTCAGCCATCCAAGTGCTGAGATTATAGGTGTGTGCTACTACACCCAGCTCGACTATATATTTTTGAAACAATGTTCTGAAGTCGGCAATGGCACCCAAAGGGTGGGATGACGCAGCCTCACCTGTTCGGGCCTGAGCCCTGGGGGGACCCACGCGTACTCCTCCAGTGCACAGCCGGAGTCGTCATCAGATGTGGAGCTTCTCTGACACCCAAAGGCCAGTTTGTTCATTTTGGGCTCCATCTCCAAAGGCATAATAATCAAGTTAAAACCCGGGTCGCTTAGTCACAGGACATCCAGTCGAGGCTGCTGTGGACAGTACAAGAGAAAACAGAGTTGACCAACACGGAAGAATTGCTTGTGTCTTCCAAGGGCTTTTATTGGATGCTTGTTTGCACACAGCAGGTCCCGGAGAAAGCAGTCAGTTTACTCTCACCACCTTCCAAGCCCCAGGGCCACCAGTCTATATCCAATTGGGAAATGACCTTTTACCAGCTCCTTTCTCAAAAAAATGCCATCAAAGCTCATTTACTTGGGTTGCTTTTAAAAGATACACATACAGTTTTCAAGAAGGACTACTCACTGGAGAAGGAAAATTGCTTTGTTGATTTCCTAGCTTGCCTACAAGTGAAAGCCCCATGAATTCACAGGAGCTGTAGGAAGACGTGTTAGGGACCGACCAGGCCATCTGCCCTGCTCGAAGTCATGCACCATGAAAAACAGCTACAGAACCTCACTCAGCTCCCCATCTTTCCTAAGCAAGTTTTCCACTGAGGCAGTGCCGCCTGCTGAGAATGGGTCCCCGGAGCAACACTGCTTAAGTTTCAGACTTCTAACCATGACTCTAAACTTGGTTTATATGCGAAAATAGCACAGTTAAATCCTTATATAGTACATTAAATCCTCAAGCTTTTACGAAGGGCTGAAGTTAGCCAGACATTCATCAATGAGTTCCTTCAACAAACAGTAACTGAATACAGCATTAGGCTAAAATAAAATCCAGCTTGGTGACTATTAATGTTTAATTGCATATAAGCCAGCATTTACGGACAAGTTATGCAGCACCTACTGTGTGTGAAATGCCGCAGGCCAGCCCGTGACTGGGGCCAGTAAGTGATTCCCTGAATGAGCAGCAGCCTAGAACATCGAGAGGTTCGTTGGGACGGTATTCTGTCCTAGGACCCAAGCAGCTCTCTGGTCCCCCGGATTGTCTTTCAGATGTCTTCAGAGCCTCAGAAATCATCCTTCACCCAAAAAACTAAGTGGAAAAAATAACAACTCTCTAAATCAGGTGGAACTTTTTATATCTGCCCCCTGTTGTGATGTAAAGATTATAACTAGTCCAGCTCAGTCATTTTAGAGGAAAGACAAGTTAAGTACTCTGCAGGACTAAACAACTAAAAGCAGAGTCAGACTTCCCCTAAACTCTTCTGCCTTGCTTAAACCGAAAGGAAAAAGGCAAGAAGGATGAAGCCAAGCAAGAAGGCATCTGCCAGCAACTATCTCAATGCCAATTCAGAAGGTGCTACCTATTAAAACGATTATCAATGTGCATAGCTTTTCTGTTATAAATCAAAAGACAAATAATAAAAATTCTAACTGTTCACAAATAGTAGGCCAAGCATTTCATGGCTGCAATCTTGACTCACAGTAGCAGCAATGCCATACAGTAGATGTTACTCTAATAAATTTAACTTTCATTCACCCCAAACAAAGTAAAGTTGACCAACCTCCTTTCCTGTACTACCATATAGAGGTTATGACCTTTTAAACAAGTGGTTTCACGCAGGTGCAATTCACTTATGTCTTAGGAAAGGCTTTCTAAACATAGGCACATTCCTCCAGCGCCTCAATAAAGGACGTGTTAATGAAAGTCAGAGGATGTCTTGGGTCCAAGTGCTTCCCCTTTAAAAAAAAACAAAAAACCTACATGTGAGCCAGAGGCTGACTTTAAAAAAGCCCCTACCAGAACTGGTGTCTTCAGTGCATTCTAGCCTGATTCACTGAGTCTGAACACCTGTCCTTGCCCATTGGCTGGAGGAAGATAATACGTCATGCACTCTGCAGGTTTACAAAGCATGAGAATTGGAAGCAGAACCTAAAAATTTCATGTAACTACAGGATGGAAGAAGAGAAAACACCCCAAATTATGACAAAGCGTGGATTTTCCGAGCTAGCACAGACTGCCAGAGATCTGAATTTCACAGCTGTACTCTTTGTGGAAAATGTGGGGTAAACTGCCAGGCTGAGGTGGTAAGTCAACGCCAGCAGTGAATGTTGACGCAGACATGGTGCTGGGCACACACCTGCAACCCTCGAATATTCACTTGTTCCCTTGAGCGAAGGACACTGAAGAGGGTCGCTCACTGACCAGAGTACAACTTGGGCGCATGAGTGACAGAGCGCTTGCATCTTAAGCATGGTGTTCAGTCTTAGCCGACAGTACTCTGATGGCTGCTGAGTCTAGTCTGGTACTGTTAGGTACCCAATACCCCACATGCAACCCATTGTAGGTGGTGTCTCACTTAGCAGATAAGGGACTGGGACCCAGAGTGATTTGTCTCCCTCCTTGTCCACAGTCAGGAGGTTAAGAAGTCCTCTTTTCTCTGCTATGAGAAAATGAAGATGTAAACAAGTTGTAGTATGTATAGTTGATATTGTGAAGTAGAAAATATTTAAAAGGAAAGAGAGTGTAAGGGTAATGAGGGGAAAATGAATGTAATAAAGGAAACAAAGATTGTGTATATAGGAAGTGGGGGGTTGCAGGGCGGGGGGAAAAGGGAAAAAATGAGAATCAAGTCATGTCATATTCTGGTAAAGAGAATAGTAATAAAAAAAAGAATGGCCTCAGGACAGGGAGATTGGCGAGTCCAGGGGTCACAGCCCTCTTTGACTCCACACTGCCTCTTAGAGGCGGCAGTGAATCAAGCCGTTTTGTCTCTGGTGACTGGCTGTGCCACCTGAACTATAGACATGGTATAGCCCAGATACAGAGGAGGTGGCCCTCCACATCTGAAGGCAGTGGAAGTCATACCTTCAAGAAGGTCTTGCAAGTCTCATTGGCCTTATGAATTCATTGGTTAGAGTGCTCACTGGACAAAGCCTTACCTTTTCTTTTTAATAGAGGAGCTGACTGAAAACCAAGGATTAAAAACAAGGTACACAGCGTGGCTTCCACCAGGGCCAGGTCCATGGTAAAGAGATGCTGTGGAGGGCGTGGAGACTCACCCCAGCAGCAGTCAGCACCACGTGCCACAGTGCTGGGCATGGTGGCTCACGCCTGTCATCCCAGCACTCAGGAGGCAGAGGCAGGAAGATTGCTGTGATGTGAGTTGGAGGCTGAGCCCAGGGCCCAGCCTGAACCACAAAGTGAGACCCTGTCTCAAAACAAAAAAACAACAAAAAAAGATGCTGTGGACTTTTTACCAGGTGACACAAAAACTGGCACTCAACTTTACCTCATGTTAAGACTGCCTCTACCTGCCAGCAGACCCACGTTCTGTTCTTAGGTATAACAGGACTCAGGTGCTAGATGAAGCAGCCTGCGGCTCTGACCACAGCTCTTTGGCTTGTAAAAAGTTAAAAATGATAAAAGCATGGTACCGTTAAGTTTCACACAAGCTGCTGGGCCATGCACACCACTCTGTGCATAACTGTGGTTATAAACTCCAACAACAATGATGAAGGGGTGGCCTGGACATGATGAGGCCCCAGGGCATGCTGGAAGTCGTCTTTATGCCACCTGAGTCTTGTTACTTGGTCTGCCAGAGTATCACTCGGTGAGGCAAGACACGAGGCCATGGGAGAAGCTGATCAAATGTGAAAGTTTATTAACCTCATTTTCCACTGTCCTCTGTTCAGGTAGATGAAGCTGAACAGCAGAAAGCAGATTTTTTTGGTTTTTGTGTTTTTGTTTTTTGAGACAGGGTCTTGCTTTGTAGTTCAGGCTGGTCCTGAAATCACTTTGTAGCTCAGGTGAGCTTTGAACTCACAGCCATCCTGCCTCTGCCTCTCGAGTGCTGGGATTACAGGCGTGAGCCACCATGCCCAGCATTGTGGTGCGTGGTACTGGGGATCAAACTTAGGACCTTGTGTTTGCCAGGCAGAGGTTGGAACCATTAAGTGATTAATTTCAAACTTCAGAAAAGTTACACTAGTAAAAGGAACTTACACCCTTTACCTTGGTTACTCACATTTGCTTATCTGCTTTACTATGATGATCATGATCTCCCCACCCTGTCCCATCATTTGAGAGTGCTTTTTATATTCTCTCATAACCACAGTTAAACGTGTTCTCTCAAAAACAAGTTGTGTGCACAGCCTGGGTCTCTGCTTAGCTTGTGAGCCCTGGGCTTGATGTGAGCACCAACCTCCTCCCCCAGGGATCCCGCAAGGCATATCAGAAGCTGGGAACAGAACAAAAGCAGAAATAGCAGAGACTGTCAGTGCTCTGCGGCTTCTCTGAGGCAGGCTTCTGTCTGGGTCTCAAGGTGCAATGGGATTACTCTAATCTCGAATGAAGACAAGGACACATGAGCCAACTCTGTAGCAAGCTTGGAAATGAACCAGGAATCCTACCTGTCTGCTGTCTCTTTACACGTGTGCGTGCCAGTGAGTCTCATCGTACAGGGAAAAGAAAGGAAAACCATGTTCAGGTTCCAGACAGTCTGACCACTTGGGGAAAACAGAGGAAGCTGCACCTTTACTAGCCCTTCACCAGGGCACTGAGGTCGGGCCCAGGGGCGTGGTCTGCGTTTCATTCAAGCAGGCTCAGTTCTTTGCAGATCTTGTTTGAGGACTAGATGCACCAAGTAAAGAAAGGAATGAGTTACAGAAGCAAAGGATATAGACACGGATATGGTACATAAACTCAAAGCTGCCAGGGCGGCGACAGGATGATCCACAGAAGCCATGCCATAGAAAGCGGACTGTTTGATTTCTCTTGTCCTTTCTTTCCCCTCTTCTTTGGAAACAGTTAAGTAGCTACTTCTCACCATTTAAAAAGAATCACATAAATAGCTTGCAGATGTGACTTCTCAATCATCGTATAATTGTCAAGAGCACATCTGACCCTGGGAGAAGAGGGAGAAAGAGAATGGAGTAGGTGTTTGAGATTCAGTGAGCTTAGCTCTGCAGTCCTCATGCTTCCTTCTACATGCTCAACATCCGGGGACCTAGCTCTTTAAATGTAGCGACTACCTTCCCTTAAATTGGAAACAAAACAAAGCAAAACTATATGTACATAAAGAAACCGAGTTATTAACGCAGTTAGGACTGTAGCTGGTGCTGTCACTGCACTGTGACTAGAGAGGTTTTTTTGAAGCTGACCAGTGACATTTCAGAATAGGAACAACATGTTAAAAACAAATGTAGACCACATGGTGACACCTGGGTTCCATCTTTTGAGCTCAGGAGGTCTTAGCCTCGTGCTGGGAAAGGGTTTTGCCAAGTTATTGCAAAATCCTAGGGTCCTGCGGCATGGCAGGCTTTCTGGGAGGCTGCTCAAGTAGAGATTGTAAACACCTCTCACATGCTCAATTATGAGGGGCACCTGTTTCCCAAATTAGAGTATAGCCCGATTTACCCAACATAATGATGTAAAAAGAACTGCTGATGAAGTTTACTTTCTAAATTCATTTGCTCCACCCGTCTTCATATTTACAAGTCACTATTGATGGGCTCAGGGCAATATCAAAAGGGCAAATGACCTTTATTCCATTAAAAGCCAGCATGTTAAAAAAAAAAAAAAAAAAGCCACTGTGACAAGAATGTTTCCGAATTCCACTCTATTTCTATGTTTTCATGGCTTCACGTGTCAGTTATGTGCGATGTAGCCTTTGGCTAATCAGTTGTTTTCATTTTGAGCAGGTGGAAAGGGCCCTGGCTTTAGCATTCAGGAAACAGGAGTTCGAATCCAGCACATGTGACTTGGGACCTGGTCCCTCATCTGGACTAAGAGGGAGTCTCGGGGCTGTTTTCCAACAGGAGCTGCTATCCGGAGTCACATGGCCCAACTGGAAACTGCCACGGGCGCCAGACTATTTGTGGGCTTTCTTCTTTCTTTGCTTTTGTGTTTGGATACCTGCTCTTTGTCTTTTAGGAAATAGCCTTTTTACTCACAGTCAGCCACCTCCAAATCTTTTTTTTTTTTTTAAATATTTGTTGCTTCCAATATTCTTTAAGTTAGACAACTAATCTTTGAAAAAAATTTACCTCAAGGTACAAAGTGATTACCCTGTGGATGAGGGCTTAAACATTCCTTCTCTAAGCACAGGAACCACTGGTAAAATAAGACAGCATTATGTAGAAGGTGTTATTTAAACCACAAAGCAGCTGCATTATTTTGCTACCTCTCTTGGTTATTTGGGGATGCCTTTACTTTCTGTTGGGCTTTTGCTGCATCCAGAGTAGCTAAGGACTGCTACTTTGACTCATCTTGACATAGGCATAACTGAGTCTGTCCTGGTTTTTCCTAGAGAGCTTCCTAAGTCAGCACAGTGTGTGAAGATCCAGTAAGGGTTCCATTAGAAACAGATTCTTACAAATTAGCATCCATCGATCACACCAGTACCTCATTTGCAAGAATCATACTTGTCAAGCCGGAGACGTCAGGCCTAACACCACAGGCAACAGGAAGTGGCAGAAGGCACACGAGTGGGAGATGCCCCATACTTCTGGTCTTTAGCTCAACTTTGGACTGCTTCCTATTACTCATCCAAATCCAAATCACGCAGATACAAGAGAAAATAATTTTCAGTACCCGCCACTGAATATGACGTTTAAGGCCACATCCTTAACTTCCAATTCTCGCCCCATTGAAATTCGCTCGAGTTCCTATGCGCAGACGGTCAGACTACCATGGCACGCAGGGTTCCTATGAAAAAGCATTTCCTGTGTGAACACGCTCAGGGAAGCTAGCAGCTCTTTGATCACCGAAACCAGCAGGGACGCTGACATCCCCGGTGTCCCCTGCCGCTGAGCGGGTCCTGTAAACCCTAGACTGTTCAACCACTTCTTGTGATACTGCTTGTTAACAACGCCTCAGTATACAGAACATGGCTATCCCAGGCTCTCCATTCAAAAACTACTCCAATTCTTCCAGGTGAAACATGCAGGGAAATGAATCGACAGACAGCGGCAGTGCAGAGACCTTCCCTGCAATACAGAAAGTATGACCTTCAAGGATGTGCACATTTCCTTATGTATATCCTTAATACTAAATCCAGAGCTATCAAAACTATTGCAGTTGAGACCTAACCGTGGAAAGACACAATGCAATTTCTTTCCACGTTTCACTCACCCGACGACGACCCAACCTCTGTCCTCTGAAACAAGGCAGGACCAACAGGCGCAACTCAGTTTCACCGACAGTGAAAATACTGCCTATGCAAAAGTATTTCAGCCCAGCGTTAGTGGCACCACGTCGTGTGCGTTTGGGATTCTCTGGATTGTATTTTCCAGGGAAAACTCCATCCAAGGCGCACATTTTCCCACAGCTCAGGGGGGGCTGCAGAGTCTGGTACCACACACTTGCCAAAAACTATCCATTTTTCCAAGAGGAAACGTGGAGCTCTTTCAAAGCATTCTAATTTCATGCACAAATACATTCCACGACAGTAAGACAGGCTGCTTAACAAAGGGAGGAAACACGATAACACAGCGGTCCCCGGCCAGACGGACGCTTCTGGGGTCAGGTTATCTGGCTGCAAAGCGGGGCCGAAAGACGAGCTCGGGACGCGGCGGGCCCGCGGGCACCGTCCCCACGAGCCCCTTTTCCGCCGCGAGACGAGGGTGTTTTCTCCAAACCGCGTCTCTGTCAGTCTCCGTGATTTTTTTTTTTTTTTTTTTTTTTTTTTTTGCTATTTTCAACGGCGGCCCGAGGAAACGGCAGCCAGACTCGACTCCAATGTACACAGAGACTCGGATTTCACCCGTCACCTGTTGGCTCCCGAACAAGACTCCTCTTTGTGAAACGCACAGCGCTCATTTGAAACAAGTTTCCAGAGAAAACACTTCAATAAAGTGTTTGAGAAGTCACAAGACTCTGGTTGTAAAAACAAATACCACACATAGCCAGGTTCAGACGGGCGCACAGGAACGCGAAACGCCAACTCTTTAAAGCCGGGCAAGAGGAGAGCGCGGGGGAAGATGTCTCCCTCGCTGGAGACACCGAGGCAGCGCTCAGCCGCGAGCGGGCGCCCGAGACGCGGGCCGAGGTCGCCGCAGTCCCGGGCCCTGAGGCCGGCGGCTGCCTGCTCACCGGCGGCGGCGGCGCCCGCGCCCGTCCCTGCGCCCCTGCCCCGCACCCGCCTCCACCTGCGGCGCGGGCAGAACGCGGCCTGCACGCGGGAGCGCGGGCCTCGGAGCGCGGCCGGCCCGGCCCGGCGCTCGCCTCCGCCTCCGGAGGGGACCCGCCGGTGTGCAGGGCGCCCGCGGGGAGCTCCCAGCCAGCCTCGGGACCGCTGCCGTCCCGCCTCCCGGGAGGCCAGACTCGGCTGCGCGCCGGGAGCCGCGTCAGAGGGAACCAGAGCCCGCAAGAAAAAGTAACCATTTCGCCGACGGCGGACCCACCCTCGCCGGGCCGGGCCGGCCGGGCTCCGCCGCTCTCTGCTTTCCAGGAACTGTCAACGCCGACCCGCCCCAGCAGGTGTCCCAGAGGCCCGAGCGAGTGCCGCCCTCCGTGCGCCCGCGCGCCCGGCCGAGGCTGCGGCGCAGGGACGTCAACCCGCCCGCAGGTGCCGCGCCGCGAGAAGGTACGAGTGGCCGCGCGGCCCCGCCCACCGCGCCGCAGGACAGCCAATGGCCGCACGTCAAGTTCTTGCTCCCGGCGGCTTATTAACATACGAGTTCTCCGGGAGACTCCCTTGCTCCTGGGAACTGCTGCTGATGTTCGCGTCCCTAAGTAACAGCAGAAGTAAACCAGTTAGGGCGCTTGGCGTTCGTCCCCCAAAGCGCCGGCCAGGGTTTCCACAAGCGGCCTGAAGGAATTTCACTATTCAAACAGGAAAATGTCCCGCACGCGTTGAGGCTGATCGTACTTCTGAGCTATTTATAGGCACGCTAAGAGAGAGAGTGGAACTTGGCTTGCTCGTCTGCAGTAAAGACCACGAGAGCTACACACAGGGCCTGGGCGCGCCCGGCGGGAGACGATCGACCCGCCCGGAGCAGAGGTCTGAGGTCTTCTGAATCACCGCCCCCTTTCTGGCCGCCTCCTCCCAGGCGACCGGATGCCCACAGAAGGGAGGGGACGCGCATGCTTACGACTCCGTCAGCCTCTGAAGCTGGCGTGTAAAAAGCTCTTAAAAAGAGCACCGATTTCTCCGGTAGGCTACTATTTTAAAAGTCCTGCACCTCTAGAGTGCTTTGGGAGGGACCTGCAACTCGCACATTTCT
The DNA here is from genome assembly GCA_004026965.1 of Petromus typicus. Lineage (NCBI taxonomy): Eukaryota > Metazoa > Chordata > Mammalia > Rodentia > Petromuridae > Petromus > Petromus typicus. The sequence goes on along the minus strand of PVIR01007421.1, from coordinate 25,082 downwards.
GCAGCACACAACGGAACAATAGCCTATTGTGACTGATTTAAAAATACACAAACAAGCTGCCAGAAATAGATCGGTCAAGTGAATAGCTCCGGTGGATTCTGTTCTCTCTGCTGCAAACCAAGGCAGCTGAGAACTGGAATTTAAAAAAAAAAAACTTTCAAAGTGGCAGAAGCCTAAGAAGTTGTGAGTCTGATATTAGGTTGAAAACACTGATTCGGACCACACGGTTTGTAATTCAAATAAATTCTCCATCAGCCAGAAGGATTCCAGTTTTCGAGATGATGCTGTAGAAGTTGTAACAGAACTCGTCCGGCCTTGGGGTGTGATTTGCGGACGACTTCAAAGGCTTCCACTTTCCCTGCGGGTCTGTGAAATTAACCGTGAATACCTGAGTCCCATTTCCTGCCACCCCCACCCCCACCCCCAACCCTACCCCTACCCCCGCCTCTTTCAGCTGGGGCTTCCTCAGCAAGCGCTGCAGCGAGCAGGATCTGCCTGGCAAATGTGCAGTCAACGACTGATTTCAGTCCAGCCACAAACTAGCCTGTCACGGAGGTACAGGGCTGTCCGGTGAACGCACGGCCTAGGCTGACCTTACTCGGCATAACTATTCAAGGACAGCTTTAGCTGAGGCCAGACACTCCCAGCTACAACCGGGCAGCGCCTCTCGAATCTCGGGACAACACTTAGCAGGAGCCCTGGGGGTATTTCCCCCAAGGCGGTCACTTGTAAATTCTGCGTGCCACGCTCTCCGTAGGCGCTGTCACTTTGCTCATCTGTTGCCAGCATTTTCACTGGAGATGGGCAAAGCTTACAGTAAACTTTCAATCTGAATAACACCGGCTTTGGTCGGAAAACCATTGCTATGGTCAAGGGAGGGTTTATGCCGAAGGCGGAGCAAGACCCCCAACCTGCGTCCTTTTGTCTCCGCCAGGCGAACTACACAGGGCTTGCAGACAACCGGGGGAGGGGCGGGGGGCGCTGAGAAAGGGGCCCAGAACTCTCAGGGCTTAACTTCCTCCATGCAGGTCTCCTTGGCACCTCCACGGAAAGGCTTCTCCAGCGCCCACCTGAATTATCACCCCTTCCTTCTGTTTGCAGCATTCGCCTGCTTGCCCGTTGGCCTTGTTTGGCATCTGACGCTTATCCATCGGTGTGTTGTCCTCTATAGAAGCTGGGGTCTTTGGGGGCTCACTGCCGTGTAACACGGAGACCACGCCTGGCACAGGGCTGGCTAGGGAGGGACGGATGGTCACGTGTCATCCCAGATCCTCACCAAGTCCCTGCCAAGGGTGCTGAGCTACTGTATCCTCAGGAAGGCGACTAGAAAAAAAAAAGCAGACCTGGGCCAAGGGCAGAGGAACAAAGAGGTCATGTTTTGCTTGTCAAGTGCCAGCTGGCTCTGAGGTCTGGGAGAGGCAGATACAGTCCGAGGCGCAGAAAGGGAAGCTTCGCGCTAAGCCCTGGCTCCCGCCCGACACACTGAGACCTTGCAGTCCTCTCAGCACCTCCCCTCTGTCCTTTCATTTGTTAAACAGATCTTTTCAGTTTGAAGGCAAAGAATTGCCCTTGGTTTTGATTAGAGTCTTTAAATTTCTTAACAGAGATCCAAGGCTCCAGTATTCATCATGACATCTCGCCTCACTGAGGGGCAGTCGGCACATTTAGTAGTAAGGATGGTGGCACTTTTGGTCTTCAGGGAGGCCATCATCTAGGACAGCAGCTGGGTTCTCTGGTCAATGTACAGATAACAGAATCAAACCAGGTGTGGTGATACTTATAATCCTCAGTAGGCTGAGGCAGGAGGATCAGTTAGTTCAAATTCAGCCTGGGCTACAGAAGTTCAAGGCCAATCTGAACTACCTCACAAGACCCTGTCTGAAAAGAAAAAAAAAAAAAAATCCCACAAAAACCAAGAAAAGACCTCTCCAAAGTTGTTATTACAAGTTGATAAGTAAGTCTTAAATTCTGATCGATTGAGCATCCGTGTGGTCTCATATGGAAGACTGCACCCTTGCGGGTCCTTTGGTTCCTGAGTGCCGAGCCTGCAGTGTCCCTGGGGCGGCATCCCAGAGTCAAAGGCGTTGTGGCGCTTTATAATAGGCTGCAGTTTCCCTGGGCCTCCAATTACTCGGGTCCCCCTGATCAAAGCGCATGATTAGAGACTACTGGTTCCTGAACGCTGTCTGCCCTGTCCCCCTAGATGCCTCCCCAGTTCTCCACTGTCCATCGCTCCCCTGCCAGCTCCTCGAGGGAGGGAAGTTCTTACCCTGAGCACGCTGGCTGCCCAGGGCTTGGGAGGGCGCATTGTAGAGTCCATTAACAGCTCTGGCTCCAGGACCAAGTGCTTCTCAAGAATGGGTTTTATGTTTTTCATCTCTGAAAATGGAGGTCGGTTAGTCGATGATTCGAACTGTTAAGGAGGGAACGCAGTCCGCTTCCAGCTCCAATAGGGCTTTCAAGTCTGCGCTGGCACACGCCCTGTCATCTCAGCTCCTGAGCAGGCTGAGGCAGGAGGAAGTGACCTCGGCAACTTAGCAAACGCCTCTCAAAAGTGAGTCACCTGATTTGAATTTTGATGTTTTAGTTTTACTGTTTAAAGGAATCTTGCCAGGCATGGCATGCTGGTGACCCCAGCTGAGGTCTGAGGCTGAGGTGCGGTGTGTGTAGGGGGGACAGGACAGGACGACAAAAGTTCAGGCTGGAACTCAGCAACTTATGGATACAGATGGTCACGTGTCAGCCCAAAGTAAAAAGTAAAAAGGGCTGGGGGTACAGCTCAGCATGAAGGCCCTGGGATCAATCCTGTGACTGTAAGTTGAAAACAGGGGTGTGTGTGCGTGTGGTTTATAAAATCCATTGTGTCTGCAAACAAATTGGCTAACTTGAAAGCTCAGATTTCTAAATGACATACTCTACACACCTGCAAAGCATTTCCCCGAAATCCTTTCTTCCTGGGTTGCTCCTGAGCACTAGTCCTGCGTGAGCCCTGCACAACCTCCTTCAGGCCTGCACTTAATCAGATCCAGACCTCTGAGGAGGATCTTGTACGGTCTCTAGTTCCTTCTAGTTGGGAGGCTGAGGCAGGAGAATTATTTGAGCCCGAGAGTTCAAGACCAGCATGCTGCAAGTCACGACTGGCTGTCAGCTGCTCCCGCCCCCTCAGGTGGGGGGTCACAGCCAGCTGCTCTGGGCATTGTCCCCCACTTGACACCACAAACCCGATTACGCCATCCCACACTTCAACCCCCTCTTCACAGTCCTTCTGACACCCCCCAGGATAACATTCACATCTGCAGAGGCCTCTGCATTTCCAGCCCCTGCTGGTCCCTGTCACCTGGCTGCTGGTCAGAGCTGCAGTCTGCTGGGGCTCCTGCTGTTTGTGCCGCAGGGATCCTGACCCACCTCATCCAGCTGGCCACCTCTGCCTGGATTCTGGTACTGCCACGGCCGTGACGCGAGGGGACTGCGTCCAGCAACCTGGCTCCTTTCTACGCCTTCCTGTCCCTCTCTTTTTCCTAATCCTCTTCCCAGCTCTACCGGGACCACTCCCAAAGACCCAGCTAAATAAAACGCTCCGTCGTCCTTAGCTTTCTCTTTGCATCATGTAGGCTACCTCTTGAAGGTGTGATGCTGCAATCTGCGGGCACAAATGACGCTGACTGTCCAGGAGCTCGATGTGTTACTCGACCATGCCGGTTTGCACAATCACAGATAGGGTCCCCAGCCCCCACCCCAGAGACACTCAGAGAAGCGAGACCCTGAGCCTCTGAGGCAGCTCACTGGACCATTTCCACTTCTACAATGTCACTTTATTGTCCAAATGCAACAAAATGGGACTTTATCTGAGAACTTTACATAATGGTTGCTCTGTTGCCTTTTGAGACCAGTGTCAGTGCGTACTAACCTCTTACTCAGGGGTCCCGCCCGGTCTTAGATGCGTCCCGCAGCCCATCCGCCCCTCAGTGTACCACCAAGGCGAGCCGTGCTGCACCGAGACCCATCACGGCGTGACCCCTGCACCCACCGGCCGCGTCCCTGACAGGCAGTACACAGGAGGCCTCAGGTAACGCGGCCGGGATCAGCTTGTCAGGAAAACAGAAGACAGCTCAACACCAGGAACTTTACTTGTTTGCTTTTCAAAAACTAAAGTCTTTCAGTTCAGTTGCAACAAATGAAGACAAGGCATTAACAATGATCTGTCTAGCAGCACTTCCGGCCAGTTGGACTAATGTGTCTTCCTACAAGAAGGTAGCGCGGATGAGGCCCAGTACCGTGAGGCTGGGAAGGCTGGCGCGGATGGGTTTGCAGAGACCACTGCTTCTCCGGTGGGCCATGCTCCCTCAGGGGAACTCTGACTTCAGTCTAACACTGCTCGCTGCAGAGAGCGGATCATGCTGCCATATATAGCCATTTCTGAAGTGTTTTCTCTCCAGGAATCTCTGAAATACTTCTCTTTCATTTCTCTTTTTCTCCCCTGCGGTGCCGAAGGTGGCAGCCAGGGCCTCCCCCAGGGCAGGCAGCTCTACTGCTGAGCTTCACCATCGCCTTCTCTCTTTTAGGACTGTTATTTGGCAGGTGGGAGGAATTCAGTGAAGACTTGGAGTACTACTCTTCCTGTTAATTTTGCTCAGCCTCAGGCCCAGTCTTTTTTACTTTATTTCTAAGGCAGCATCTGGCTAAGCTGTCCAGTCTGGCCACAGACTTAGCCTCCTTCTTGCTCTCTGCCTCCAAGTAGCTGGACTTGCAGTGTGCACCATGATGCCCGGCCTCAGGAAGTGTTGTTTGGGAGGTACTTCTGTGAGGTACTGCATCTTTAGACTCTGGGAGCCAAAATTTCTTGAAAGAATCCAGCAATATGGTTAAACGACCTTTTCGCCCAGGGCCAGGGCGAAAGTGGAAGAGGCGGCTGAGGTCCCAACCCCGAAGCTTGTAGAAGCAGATTATTACTTTCCCTTTCCCTAACATGCAGTTGGGTCCTAGGAACATTTTTCGTGAACTGCAGCCCCTTTCAATTTTGGCATGCAAATAAAAATCTACAGAAAAATGTCCGTTTTTCTCATTTGAGTAAGAGTTCTTAGGGGGCTGGGGATGTAGCTCAGGGGTGCTGTACCTGCTTGGCAAGCACAGGTCCTGAGTTTGATCCCTGCTACCAAAGTGGGCAAAGGCAGAGTTCTTTGGAAGAATAAACATGATGACCACGTACATAAATCTCTTGGGTCCTTGGAGCCCATCATGGGGACATCTGGGCTCTATGATGCTGGTGTTAGATAGTAACAAATTTAATTTACAATGGAATTAGGAGAGGAAAAGGGATTTAAAGGGACCACTTGCGCCTTATCTGGACTGCCAAGTTTCTGTGCACCCTGAACTAAACATTTCTTGTCACCATGGACGCTGCTAGTGGCCTGGGGCATAGTCCTGCTCCCCCTGGAAGCCCCCTGGGCGGAGGGCGCTCTTGTCTGGAGTGGTGGAGGAACCAATTTTAAGCGCAGAAGCACTTGGGGATGAGTGGATATGTAGTTTTCTGGATTTTTCAGATGGTTCTATGTCTTGGTTGTTAAGGGGACTATGGGACTACTTTAAGCACAGCTTTTACAAAGTTACTCGCTTCTCCAACGATCCAGAACTCAGGCTTCACGCTGGAATGTTTCAGGCAGACAGGGAACAGGAACCACATCTCAGATGTCTTCTCCCTATTTCTTTCCTTCCCTGTAAGGTTTTTTTTTTTTGTATGGAGCTTTCAGTTTTAGATTTCCAAAACCCCCTAATGCAAAACAGGCTAAGAAGAGTAACGCATGTAACAAACCACATGTTACTTCGCTTTTCTTTTTTTGAGGAGGAAAACTCTTACAAGGAGGGTAGGAAAACTTAGCAGTTATACTGAAATTAAAGATGCTGTAAGAGTTTCTTAAGTCTCGTCTTGGCCATCTTGTAATATTTTAAAATATAAACGGAAACATATGATCATGATAAACTCTGATTCCACTTAAAAGCAAACAGAAGATGTTAAGCCCATGGATAATAGTTGACTAAATAAATTTTGGCTTACAGAGTGATCCGAATGTTTTCACCTGGGCCAAAGATAAGAGGCACAGTAAAACACGAACGTGAAGCATTTCACTGTGAAATCAACCCTGGCACGTTCTGAGCCCGGGATTGGCAGTCTGAAGCTGGCTCCCCAAGACTTGCAGAGAATATTAGCAAATGTTAGGGCTCAGCTCTGCCGTCAAAGGGGAGCGCCGTCGGACAATACTTCCCACCTGTTACTCACACCCCCCCAGCAGGGTGTGTCCTACAGCCTCACTGATTGCACCAGGGGATGGATTCAGATGGTACTGACAGGAAAGTCCCTGAGATCTCCCCAAATAGACCATCACAACACGGCTCTTAGCTAAAGGTGGCACACAGGACCACCACAAGACGGGTTGTCTGGGCATGGCGGCGTAAAGAGTGACTGTGCATACATACATGCGCGTGGATGCATGCACACACACAGAGGGACACACCACACCTGTGTAGGGGAAACGGCAGATATTATAAAATCTCACTTTTCCTCTAAGCCTTATAGTCATAGAAGATGTGGACGCGCGAACAATCCGCCCTGGGGTGCTCCTCGCTGTGGGACCCCGGTTTACCCCACACCTGCCTGATCCCCTAATTCAACTGACTTTGCTAGGTCGGCGTGTCCCAAGGTTTCTTCAGTCTCAGACCCTCCGCCGCCCAGGAGGCCGCACAATCAAGGGCAGGTTTGGGGGTTACTTCACGGTGTGAAAGGGATTCTCGGGAAAAAGGGGTTTCAGAGAAATATCGCTTAAATCCCAGACATGGCAGGGATGCGATGGAGAGTCCACCCGCTCAGTCGTCCGTGGGTGTCAGACGTTGTGAATGACAGATGACAAGGGGCACAGGGTCAGCTCCTGTGCGGATGCCTCAGCCACCGCCTGCGGCCTGCGGGAGCCAGCCGCGAGGCAACCCCGGGGCTTCTCAAGGGTGAGCTGTGAGGGGAAGCGGGGGTGGAGGAGACATCTAGTCACAGAAGCCAGGACACTCAGAGCCCGACAGTTCCAGGCTGGCAGTGCAGCCGAGCTGTGGAAGAAGCCGCTCCGCACTCCAGGCGGTCGCTTCCACTCCTTCCCTCCCCCGCACACAGGCCTCTAGGGCCACTAACAAGGGCAGGTCACAGCGCCTGGGGTTAGAGCCCACGTGACCGCAAGGGTCCACTCTGGGATGTATCCATGTGCACAGGTGTGTGTGTGTGTGGGGGGCTGGTGGTCACCGATTAAGTGAAGGCACAAGTTTTTGTCATGCACAGATATTCTTTTTTTTAGGTTTTTTTTTTGAGACAGGGTCTCGCTTTGTGGTTCAGGCTGGCCCTGAGCTCAGCCTCAAATGCACATCACAGCAATTCTCCTGCCTCTGCCTCCCGAGTGCTGGGATGACAGGCGTGAGCCACCACGCCCGGCACTGTGGTGTGTGGTACTGGTTGCTGCTGGGTGTGGGTCCCAGTATTGTTATGTGGTTACCGGGGAATCGAACCCGGGCCCTTGCGCTTGCGAGACAGGCGCCGGAACCACTGAGCTAACTCCCTGGCCCCATGCACAGATATTCTTAAAAAGTCTACTAAAGAGCTAGATGGGCTGATTTGTACCTATAGCTTTACTTGGAAAGCTGAGGCAGGAGAAGCTCTTCAGCCCAGGATTTCAGGACCAGTCTGGGAGACATTGCAAGACCTCATTTCTTAAAAACAAAATGAAAACCTGTATAATACGATAAGAGTATTTCCTACTAGATACTATGGCTGTGAATTAGGTTGTTTTTATTAATGGTACTCAAACAGAAATTGATGCTAAGCTGGTTGGTAATGAAACCAATGAATCACCAAACACCTCCTAAAATGTACGCATACCTCAGCCGTATCCCTGTGGGTTGGGATTCTATGACCCTGAGCTAGGGTTCATAAATCTATTATTTCATATCGTCTCCACAGACCAGTATGATTTGAAACTGAGTTTTGGGATCACTGTTCCACCAACAGCACACACTCTAATTACCACCTGCCCTGAACTCCCCGCTGGAGAGCTCCTCCTGCCTCAGCCTCCCACGTGGCTGTGGCTTCTCAAAGATGCTTGTGGAAGGGGTTAAACAAAACATGAGATGGAAAGTGTAGAGACTATAAAACCACTTCATCTTCTCATGTCTACACCCATGGTGGGGACACAATGGTTCATTTTAATTTGCATGGATTCTGCAGTTTCAACATGTCCGAAAACCCCAAGTACAGGAAGTGAGAGAAGCAATAAAACAGGCCTGGACAGATACAAGCTGGGGAGAGTTTCCTTCGGAGCTGAACCTTGGCTTGTTTGTGGGAGCGTCCCGTCTCAGCAGAGACGTGTCCTCTGCCCCACAGCCTGCTTTCTGCCCCGGAGTGACTGCTGACCAGGCCACTCCGCCTGCGATGACATCTGTTTCTCCTCTCTGTTCTAGTCTTTTTCCTGTCTTCTTGTACCAATCTGTTGCTCTTCTCTTGCTGCGCTCTGATTATCTTATTGCATATAATAACTTTTCCTATGCTGTTTTTCTCATGTTACTGTAAGGAAGGATTCTGGAAGAACTGACCTCGAGTTTGCCCCACGCCGTCGGTGAAGGCTGTCCCGCACAAACAGGCTGTCTGCCTTAAAGGATGCTGAACTGACAGTCATGGAGCTGGAGCATCTGTGTCGGTTTAGTACAGGGAAACGGAAAGTGATTCGAGCCAGTCATGGGACAGACCAGGTGTGAGCTTATCGCTGGCCTCCATCTCAGTACTGACCATGTTAATTTTTCCTCACTACCAGAGGGTAGGGTAACTATGCGTGGGAAGATGTACAGTGGGATGAGATTTCAACTCCCGTTCCTATGCGATTGTTATCGGGATATGACGTGCTGCGGTGTCAGCCTCACTGGAATTAACCCATTGATTTGTCACTTTGGAGTTTGACAAAAGTTAGCCATATAAACGCACGGCAGTGAAAGTGTATTTCAGTGGTGACAGAGATACTGTTTGTACACTTTTAGAAATGGACGGAGTGACAATCCTTCTTGTATAATAGTTACAGTGGAAAAAGAAAAGAATGGCGATGGGCCGGGGAGTTAGCTCAGTGGTTCCGGCGCCTGTCTCGCAAGCGCAAGGACCCGGGTTCGATTCCCCGGTGACCACATAACAATACTGCGTGTGGAGACCCACACCCAGCAGCAACCAGTACCACATACCACAGTGCCGGGCGTGGTGGCTCACACCTGTCATCCCAGCACTCGGGAGGCAGAGGCAGGAGGATTGTGATGTGAGTTGGAGGCTGAGCTCAGGGCCAGCCTGAACCACAAAGCGAGACCCTGTCTCAAAAAAACCTAAAAAAAAAAAAAAAAGAAAAGAATGGCGAGTGTGGCTCCGGACCGGAAAGGGGGAGGAGGAATGGGGGCCCCGGGCTAAGCATTTCTATAAAGCACCCTCCACCTCCAGCGGCTGCTTAAGGGAACCAGAGACTTTATTACAGTGCAGTGATCTCAGCACAACACACTTTCCGAGCAGAATATCCTGTACCATTACCTTAAACTTTTTTTGGCTTCAGAACGCATGTACGTCTGAACAGTATGTGTAACGTAATTCCCACAAACGAGCTACTGTTTGGGAAAGAACGCAAGTGGTAATAAATCTGTAAATCCCACTGCAGCTCTCGCGATCAGCTTTATTGGTCTGGGCTCAACAGTTTTATACGCAGGCACAGAACATCTGACCAATGAGAAATTCATCCGTGGAACTCACTGGGAATGGGGTGTTTCCTGAGAGTCTGCTCTTTAGAAGCTCAGGACAAAAAGGGAGAAAGCTGTTTTAGGGGGAACTTGTAGGAAATGTCTCAGAATCACTAGCTTCAAACCCAGACGGGCAGGGAAGACGGGGTGGTGTGGGCAGTGGCGTCGGGGTCCTCTGAGGCCGGCTTCCCCTTTCTCTTCTGACTGGAAGATCTTTATCTGTCAGAACCCACTTCTTGCCCCCAGAAGATGATCACTCAGGTCTCTAGTGCGTGAGATCCTCTGAGACTCCGCTCTTGGATCAGGGAAACCCAGGGGCAGACGGCAGTGGGACTCAGAGGGGCTGGGGGCGCCCACACCAGCAACAGCTGCACCGACTTCTCTGGCACGGGCTCTGCAGGCCTCGGTTTTGCCGGGCGACAGGGCTGCTGACAGGCGAGGCCGACTCCAGGGCTGCATCCACGGCATGTGAGGGGAAAGGCACAGAGAGAAGATGGAAGTGGGTCGTGGTTGCGAGAGGAAGGCCTGCCGTGTGAGGCTAACAGGAGGCAGGGCCCGGAAGCCCGTGGGAGCCCTGGCCCTGGGGTGGAGCTCCGATCTCTTGGCCCTAACCAAACTTCCTATAAGTCAAAACCGAAATCTACTATTTGCAAGCAGGAGAACAGAGACAGAGGCCCCAGCGTCCATGAAAAAGGTGGGAAGGTAACCCTGGGAGGGGAAGGTGCATCAGACACCTATAAATAGTAGTGTTTCACTGAAACCCAGGGAACACTAGTGGTATTCAAAGGGGAGAGAAGGTGAATGAGGACGAGCTTGATCTCTTTCGGATCAAAGATTTGTTCGCAAGGTTTTATTGTTCAGTGTTCGAGCCTGTGCTTTGTACCTCCTAAGATGCCAAGGATGTTTCTAAAATAAGCAAACAACTTCCTATTATTAGAGGGAAGCCTTTGTACTCTGCAGAGCGGCAGCCTCGCTGGAGACCTGGCGCAGGTCACAGGCTAGGACTGACGGCGAATCTCCGCGTCTCCGTGGACCGGGGGCCGCCCGTCCCCCTGGCGGTTGTGCTGTTCAGTCGGCCTCGTCCCAGTTCTCCGCAGTTCCCACCCCTGCGTCAGGCCCATCGCGGCTCGATGGCGAAACAAGAACGGGTTCAGGAGACAGAAACACACCGCCATTTTGCCAAGGAACGATTTTAGGGGCCGGGATGTAGCTCAGTGGTAGAGCACTTTGCTAGCACTCACGGCCTGGGGGCCACCCAAAAAATTCGCAAGCATCTCAGTGCGCTGATCACGTGTCCACCCTCCTCTCTCCCCACCTCACTCTCCCCCTCTTCCTCCCTTAAGTTACTGGTCTTCGGAGCACTAGCAGCAGGTGACACTCCCGTCTGCTTCGTCACCCGCCTGCTGGCCGCCTCCCGCTGCCGCCAGTCCTCCGAGGATTTCTGTGTCTGCGCCTGTGCCCCCGTACCTCCCACAGGAGGTGTTAGTGTTTGTTAAAGGATGACTACGAAGTGCTCTTTTGGATGCTGGGCATAAAGACATGAGAGTTGGTTGTTTTATCCACGTTCCGTTTACCACTTATTCCCTCTACTTAAGCGTCGTCAGTATGTCTTTCAGCTTTTCGTCTCGCCCAGCCTCTCTCTCTGAAGCTTTGCGTGTCTCCTTTAAAAAAGGACGACAATACATCCTGGGTGCGACCGCGCTCCTCAGCAGGGAGTGATCCACTTTCGTACACACAGCAGCCCTGAGATACAAACATCCCCAAGTTGACTTGGTGCTTTTCAAACTCCTTCAAGGCTCCATCCCTGTGATAAAACAGTGCAACAGGGCCAGGGAGTTAGCTCAGTGGTTCCGGCGCCTGTCTCGCAAGCGCAAGGACCCGGGTTTGATCCCCGGTAACCACATACAATATTGGGTGTGGAGACTCACACCAGCAGCAACCAGTACCACATACCACAGTGCCGGGCGTGGTGGCTCACGCCTGTCATCCCAGCACTCGGGAGGCAGAGACAGGAGGATTGCTGTGATGTGAGATGGAGGCTGAGCTCAGGGCCAGCCTGAACCACAAAGCGAGACCCTGTCTCCAAAAACCAAAAAAAAAAAAAAAAAAAAAAAAAAAAAAAAAAAAAAACAAAAAAAAACAAAAAACAAAAAAAAACACCAACAACAAAAGAACAGTGCAACAGGCAGGTATACAAATATATCTCAGATCACAAAACGTCGTCTCATAAAAACAACTAGTTCCAGGTTGTACCAACCCAAACTAGAGTTTCTATTTCAGGAGTTGAAAGTCTTTTGTTTTCTTCCTTGCGTGTTTCCCTGTGTGTGCGCCTGTCAACAAAAGGTTAAACCCCACCAGTTCTCTTATCTCACAGTTCTTTGGTCAAAGGGTTTTTTTTTGTGTGTGTGGGTGAACTGCTTGTTAACATTCCCATAACAATAGTTATACAAACATACAACTTGTTACAAAAGAATGATTTCACAAAGGTTTACAGAGCAACAGAGCCCCTTCAGGAAACTGGAAGGCTGCTGAACTAAAATTAAATCGGGACAACTAATCCATCACGTGTGGTTGGAGAGCTTGCGAAAATAGGGATTTACTAAGTCAGCACTGGTGAGGCTGAGGCAGGAGGATCATGAGTTCAAATCCCATGCGGGCAATTTACACTGGCTCTCTACATAGAAAATAAAAAGAAACTAAAAAAAAAAAAAAAGTACACACACACACACACACACACACACACACACACATTTTAAATGCTCTCCTCAGCAGTTCCCGCTCTTACTCCGGCTGCTGCTCTTTTGCTATCCGTTCATATGTAAGAGGGAGACACGGGAAGGCCGTTGGGAGGGTGGGGCTGGGAGAAGGCGCTTCTGAGTCTGCCTTGCCCCAGACAGGCTGACCTAGGGTGTTCCCGGGGAGCCCCGGGTTGGAATCCTTGGTCGTCCCTCTCCCTGCTGGGGGGCCCAGACTTCCCAGAGCAGCCCCCCTCGTGAAGCGGGTGTCTGCTGCTTCCGGTTGGGGTCCGGTGCCCTCCCAGATGTGCCTGTTGGCAGGAGAACCCCGTGTCAGCCTCGCTGGAAGTCGTGCAGCGTAACTCACGTTCTCCTCAGCCTTCCTCACGTCCAGGCTGGGACCTGCCTCCGTCCATCCTCCGCCTCAGTCACCAGCACCTTGCTGCCGGCCTCCAAAGTTTGCTGCTGGTTTCTTGTTTCCATTCTTTGTGTCTTTGTGCGGCAGTACAATAATTTATTCTCATTTTAGTGAAAATGTGCAAGGTGACAGAGGCCGTGCATGTACTCAGTGTGTCGTGTTGAACCGAAGGTTTCATTTTTGCTGTGTGGACGGCGAGGGGCCCTGGCTGCAGGCCCGCCGCGGCCTTCACCTGGCTCAGCTTCACCCTGTGGCCCGCGAGATCGGATCTTAGTCTGAGGGGATGGAAAGGCCTTTCAGTTGTTAAGAGGCAAATGTGTCACTAAATGCATCCTCAGTCGAGTACTTGAAAAGGAGAAATATTTCCTTTAGTAGTCAGAAAGTTGTTTTTTCCTATGTTATAGATGGGTTTATTTCTGCTAGCCATCCATGTCTAGAGTTCAAGGGAATTAAAAAGTCTCAGAATATCAATTGCAAACCTGTGTTTATGGTTCCAAAGACAACAAAACATAAACCCCATCTAATGCAAAGCCTTTTCTCCCTTAGCAAGAAGACTAGTTTCCCTACAGAGGTGGTGCACGTGAAGTCGTATGATGTTTTTGAGGACTGCTATCTTGATAATAATGTAGTTAGTTGCCCGCCAACAAGACAAATTTTTTTCCTATCCCCTGGAGAGTATCTTAGTTTTTTTTAAAACCGAAGTGCCTTTCCCTAATAAGTCCAAACAATAAACTTACAATTTGCTGAAATCCATATGTTGTGGATTTATTTTTTAACAAAGCAAAGTTATTTAAATTCTGACACTAACAGCAGCTGCCAACTTAATTTGGAGCTGTTAAAAATAGCTCCGTGGTCCTCAATTTTCCTATAGTCGTTTCTTGCATCTGTCTTCCAACTTTAAAACTCAAACAATACTGAAGTCACCTAAATAGGAGACAGAAGATGAATTTCAGTCCTAGTTTTATTTGAAACTGTGCTGATGTTAATGTCTGGTGACATAACCTTGGAAATGCACAGTGGGGTCCACAGGCTGAAGCTGAAGTCATCAGCTCGTAGATAATATCCTGACAGCTTTTGCAAATTGCACTCATTAACTTAAAAATGATAAACTTATAACAACTTTAAATGTAGGTGCCAAGTAAGTTTTCCCAATCACCGGAGAAGGAAAGAGGATATGCACCATGCGTGGCTTGAGAACTGGTAATTCTCTGCTCCATGTAAGAAGGTCAAATCCGCGGTAACCTGAAGGGCTATGTGACTTTCCTCTCTAGAGACACAACACTGAGCAGTCACCACGGTCATCTTTACTTTTAAGAATGTCGTCAGGATGATGACCTCCGTGGTAACATTATTCAGTGAACTAACCTGTTAGCATTTACTGAGTTTTGGTGCTAGATTTAGACTTTCACCAAACAGAGGAAATAATTTAGACCGTTGTGGTGCAGCCTATCTGATCAACTCCAACTTGTGCTCTCGGGAGGCAGGAACGGACGACCAGTAAACAGCCTGTTCTTTTGACCGACCTGCCAGATGGGCATCTCCAGGGTGCCCTCCTGAGTCTAGGCCAGCGGCGGGGTGGGGAAGGATGGGTTGAAGGGCTGGGGTGCAGCTGGGTAGCTTGAAAACAAAGCAGGCCTCTGACAAATGGCTTTGAGTGCTTCAGTGTGATTTTACTTTAGTTAGCCAATCAACAAACACAGCAGGGAGACCTGCATGTGTTGAGCAAGGGTAGGCCTGGGCTTCCAAACATAGTCGAGAAACACTGTCCAGACTAGAATTTCTCTCCATCTTCCTGCTCCTCCTCAGGAGCAGTGGCTTGGGAATATGTTTCATCCTGTCACACAGCTGCACCCCATCCTTTGTTGGGGTGACGACATGAAGGTCTTGTGCTGCTGGGGGACCCAGGTCCTGCTGCTGGAGCACCTCACGAGCCGCCAGGTATGGGTGATGAACTGCGAAGCCACCCTATTTACACCATTCCCTGAGGTCATACGGCCGAATCTTCTCTGAAGATCAGTGAAATCCCCAGTACATACAAGACCGAAGCTGTTTCCAATATAATCTGAAGTGTGGTAAATAGAATGGGGTGTGGCGTGGACGAAGGCTCTGGGCAGCCCTGATTTAGAGTACAGCTCCCCCGACTTTGTGCTCCTCCATTTCACTCTTAATTACTTTTATTGTTAATCACTTTTCATTATAAAGACATCCCGTGTCCCAAAGCACTTCATGGTTCTCGTTAGTTGAAAGGTGATTCTAAGAAGTTTTTAAAAAATCCCTCTGACACTTGGTGTGAGCAATTATAGGTGAAGCTCAGTGTGCATCTTTTTTTTTTTCTGAGACAGGGTCTCGCTTTGTAGTTCAGACTGGCCCTGAGCTCAGCCTCAAACTCACATCACAGCAATCCTCCTGCCTCTGCCTCCCGAGTGCTGGGATGACAGGCGTGAGCCACCACGCCCGGCACTGTGGTATGCGGTACTGATGGCTGCTGGGGTGAATCTCCACACCCAGTATGGTATGTGGTTACTGGGGATCGAACCCGGGTCCTTGCGCTTGCAAGACAGGCGCCAGAACCACTGAGCTAACTCCCCGGCCCCTCCGTGCGTATCTTCTGAACGGACCCTGGAGGAGACAGAGATCAAGGTCTTTTCGCGGCTCCTCACCAAGGCCGAGTAGCTCAGCGCAGAGCACTGTTCCCCATCTTGTCTGCAGTGAGAGGCTGATGTGAACCAGACCTGAGGCTCCAGACAGCCCGAAGGAGGAGAAGGCACCTCGTGGAGGCCACGGTCTTCACCTTGAAGCAGGCGGTGTTGAAAGGGCCGTGGCGGATACCCGGTTCCGAGCAGGAGCCCCACTCCTGTGTAACAGGGTGACAGTCTGGGGACACATCAGACACATCCAGGTGACTGGGATCCCTGCAGCTTTTACGCCTGTGCCAGTATCTCCAGTTAGACCCACCCATCCACACTTGAAATTAAACCTCGTCAACCCCAAAGCTCAGGGTGAAGATCTCCGGTGTTAAACACAGCATTCTGAGGCGTAGTTTATAAATAACGTCCATCTTCAAAGCTCGGAACAACCGGCCCACTCCCAGGTAAAGGTGAGTGCTTAGCAACGACTGTGTTGAATTCCGTTACTATCCTAAGCATTCTTGTCTCTGCAATAGGTTTTAACACTTTAATTGAATTGACCACGGCTGCGCTGAGCTAATCAAAGGCACTTCCTATCTTTAAGCTAATTTTGCTTCCATTAAAATGGCCTGCGCAACATAGGTAATTCGAAACAGCCAGGCCCGCCGCAGAGCACGGGCCGCGGGCTTGGGCCGGAGGAGTCCCGGCCGTCAGGAAGCGCCAGAGATTGCAGAACAGGGCGGCACTAGACACAGGCTGTGTAACCTTGACTTTTTTTCCCTTCAGTCTTAAACTTACCAAATCCAACGGTAGGCTAAAAGTTAAAGAGAAAATGATCAGAGACCACTGAGTCAAGTCAGCCATGTCGCAACTTTTACACCGGCCTGGGGGTCCGGAGCTCGGTGTGAGGCACCTGCTGAGAGTCGGAGAAACAAACTTCTCCCTGGGGAGATATCCGCGGGGAGGACAGCGAGCAGAGTGGGTAAAGGACCTTCGTGCTGGGCTCGCCGGCCCGGGTCATGCTGGCTGTACCTGCTTCTGTGCCCGCTCTGCGCCTCTAGAATGGAGGCAGCCGCGCCGGGGTCGACCGTGTAGAGACGACCAGGCGCAGAGCGCGGGCGGCAGTGTCCGCGGACGAGTTCCTCCAGAGCATGAGGGGCGCCGGCGAGCTGGGGGAGACATGTGGGTTCCGAACACAATGGAGGGATCTCCTGTGTCTGCAAACGCCCGGCACAGGGCTCTGTACCGGGCAGGACTGGGCACAGACGCACACAGGTGTTCCCTGGCGGTTTTCTAGGTAATGGGGCTGCCAGGTAATGTAGGACTGGGACGCAGGGCAGAAGCGGGCGGTGCTTGCTCAGCCTGTGCCACAACCCGGCCAAACCCAGCACTGCCAGCCTGGGCACCGCAGGCGCCCTGTCAGCGAGGGTTTGGTCTCAGCACCCAGGGGACCAGGGCCAGCTGCCCAGATCCAAAGAAACCTTAGATAGTGATGGGAAGGCGCCAGGTGGGCTATGCGACAGTGCACAAGCCACGGGTGCGGGTCCCCAGGAAAACTGCTCCCCTCCTCCCCCACCCGGCCCAGCACAGGTGCTCTTTGTATGATTGTATATGTATCTAAACTTTTACCTTCTACTTTTTTGCCCTAAAGCAGTTACACATATAAAACCAAAGGCAAGCATTCTTAAATTAACATGGAAAAGCTAAATTTGTGTGGAAGCTCTTACTGGCCAAAAAAAAAAAAAAAAAAAAAAGTATTTAAGATGGCTTCTTAGTTGGAGAAAACCTGAACATTTATTTTAAACATTTTTTCAAAGAACAGTGAGGGGCTGGGTTCAATTTCTAGCACAAACACAACCAACCAACCAACCAACCTGTAATGCTAATGCGGAGGGTCTGATTTAAACGTCTGCCTGTTATGTCTGCTCCTTTCCCTGCTGTACTGGTGATTGAGCCCGGGGCCTTCACACTATCTAAGTCCCTACCTCCTTGCCTTTTTGTTTTTTTGAGGCAGGGTTTTACTTTATAATTCAGGCTAACCTTAAACTCACTATGTAATCCAGGCTGGCCTCGGACTTGAGGTGATTCTCCTGCCTCAGCCTCCTAGAAGCTGGGACTACAGGTCTATGCCACCATGTCCAGTTCCCCAGCCTTTTATATCTTTTTGAGACAGTCTTGCTAAGTTGCCTTGGCTGGATTTGAACATCTGATCCTCCTGCCTCAGCCTCCACACTCAGCTTAATGTTATCTCATAATAAATTATTATTGTCTAAGAAATTCTCAGCTTGTTAAATAGCTACACATGGTACAGTTTTAAAAAGTTAAATGTACTCAATGTTTGAAAATCAGACATTTTTATCTTCTCTTAATCAGGCAGAACTTGGTGTAACTGGAAAATATCAGTTAGTGAGGCTCT
This sequence comes from Petromus typicus, assembly GCA_004026965.1. Lineage (NCBI taxonomy): Eukaryota > Metazoa > Chordata > Mammalia > Rodentia > Petromuridae > Petromus > Petromus typicus. Next base: position 7,097 of record PVIR01007421.1, on the reverse strand, counting down.
GCTTTGTATTCTCACAGTCAGTGTTCCAAAAAAATAACAAAACCCACTGAGTGTGCGAATGAAATCAAGACACAGTGGCCCCACGCGTCAGGATCACGGGGAGGCAATAGGAGGAGCTCGGGGTGTTTGTGTTAAAGGTCCCTCCGCTGCTTCCCCGGCTTGGTCACCAGGACACAGCTCCCTTGCAGCACCTCAGAGCCAAACGTGCAGCTGAGGGACGCTCCCGAGGGCCCGCCCACCACGGACAGATGCACGAATCAGGCCATGGCTTTTTAATACAGCGCCCAAAGACCTGGCTTTACACGTGGGAACGTTTACAAAATTACACTGAAATAAACGGCAGCCTTTTTGCTGTTTGCCTTTTTAATTAAGAAGATACGTTGTCCTTCCAGACCAGCTATTTTTACTCTGAATTTTATTTATAATCCAAATACTGCTCTAGAAGCTTTTTCTGTAGACTTCACTCCTCTGGGAAACGGGTCCCTGTGGGACTGTCACCACCGCATGACAGTCCTGCAGTTGGCAAAGGCTTGGTACAGGGCAAAGCTAAGCTATTAATTACATATACACCAGAGGAGAGATCTAAACGACAAGTGTTTAAAAACCAGACCTCTAACTGGCTAAGGGGCAGCTTCCTGTCTGCTTAAGTGGGAGAAATGAGTCAGGCTGGCCCAGGAAGGCAACGCACTTGTATTTCCTACTTGTTTCGATGAAATCTTAGCTCTCTTGTTGGATAAAGGGGTGATTCTTACAGAAGTTGGGCCATTTCAGATCTCCTGCTACTTTGATCTAAAATTGAAAAAACATCCTTTGCCAGTGTGACACGTGACACTTGGGCGTGTGTTTGCTGAAAGCCAGACCGAGGAGCACTGTGAATCGTGCCTTTCCCCCTCTCACGCTGATGCGTTTTTGCTGAAGATTGGTCTGTCCCTTCTCTTTCCCTCATACAGAAAATCCGAGCGTGGAGTCTCTGTTCAGTGAGGGCAGAGTTCCATCTTCAAGTTCTTCAGACTGAACGTTAAAGGAAAAAGAAAAAGATTTGCCAAGCTAGAGTCAATTATAGGTTTTCATTTCTTCCACTGTTAGACAATGTAATTCATTATTTCAAATGAAACAAGACAGTGAGCCAGACACTCTTCATTTTTTTTTTTTGGAAATGTCATAAATCCCTGCCCTAAATTATATTCAAGTGAATGTTTAGTCCAATAAATCCTCTGGAATACTAAATTTTCGAGTCTGGCATAAGCTCTATTTCTTGAATCAGCATTTAAAATATACTATCCAGAGGATATAAAAGAGTTCTGCAACTCTTAAAAGGCCTAACATTTTCCCTGAGTCTCCCTGAAACATAAGGGACAAAATGCAAAAATTCTGAGCGAGCAGACTAGGAAGGACATTTTATAGAGGTTCTACTTGTCCTTTGATACCAAAAGTGCAGCGTATTTTATTCAGTGAATAATACAAGAAAAGCACAACCTTGTTCATCTGGTATGTGCTCCACTGCTAAACAGCCTAAGGGTTTGCTTGTTTTTTATTGCACAATGACAACTAGAGTTAAAATCGTGTTAGACGAAACCTTTACACAATTAACAGATCAAATGCGCTAGACCTTTGATAAACGATCTCTCGAGCTTACGCCCCCAGGCCAGGTACCGTGCAGTTTTACAAGTCAGGAAAATTCATCTATTGTTAATCTTTTGCATTTTGAGATAGTCTGTAATCAACCCACCTACGGGGTATGCTCCTTCATTCAGAAGAAAGAATTACGTTGAGTTCCAAATCTTAGTACTTTGTAATTCAATGAATTACAATGAATTACAAAGTCTTCAAGTCCAATGAAGACTTGGAGCTGACTTTTCAGTAGCAACTTGGTGGTGACTAATTTATTTGGGTATAGTTAAAATGATGTTTTTGATTCAATGTAAAATAAATAACTGCTAAAGATTAGAATACTATCTTTTTCTAGAAAGGGAAAAATAACTAAATAATGAAAAGCACTTAAAATTTTCTTCCTTTATTACCATTTACTTTAAATTTTTATACTCCTAGAAATTCGATTTCTAAAAGTAATCCCATGGAAATAATCAGAGATATGCCCCAAAAACACCCAGGTATAGGTGTTTAGGAAATTAATTTTTATAACTGAAAAATAAGCACCTTCAAGATTCAACAAGATGGAATTAATTGAGTATTGATTAAACAAAATTATGCTGCTATAAAATGATGCTATAGACAATATCCAGTATAAATAGAACGACAGTACCATTTGTAACTTTATTAGGAGGTGCATTAAAAATGGTAAAAAAAAAAAAAAAAACCCAAAAAACCCAAACTATAGAGGCTCCCTATGCACTTAACATTTTTCAATGTATAACCAATATGAAAAGTAACAACGATACATTTTACGTTCTTTGTACTGTTTTTGGAACTCAGTGTGCTTCTGTATTTAGAGGGCATCTCAATTCATCCTCACTGTTATCTGAGGGCTCTGTAGCCCATGTTGCCCGTGGTTACAATATTAACTATTACTGCTCTACACAATTCATAGACCTAGAAAATCATTAATAATACATTAAAATTTAAAAACAGATTATGTGACATATGTACCATGCCATTCTAACAATATGCTTTAAAAATTCATGAATAGGAGGAGAGACCTAGAAGGGTATATGCCAGCAGGTTTGCAGTGTTTTTCTGGGGATATTTGTTTTTCTGTCCTTTTTTCTCTCTTTTCTGTATTTTCTAAATGTTTGACAATAAACCTGTGATATTTGGAAGTTAATGAACAGATATGTTATTTAATATTTTCCAAACAGCATTGATTATATTTACAATAACAACTTTCAACCACGTGTAAGAACCTGGTCCCAGAAAAAATGAATGTGCTTTTTTTCTGTACTTCATACTAGTCTTCATTGTCCCTGGAGAGTAATTCACCACTGTGAATAAGACTTACATTTTCAGCGTAAGCCCTAACATTTGCCCCTTGCATGTGGTATGTGTAATTACAGTGTAAGAACTGTGGGTAAATTATTTCATTGCCTGCTAAATAAGCATTTGTTAAGTCTAGACAACAATAATAAATGCCCATTATTTATAATGCTGTCATGCACAGTACTTGAGGAAATAATAAAGGGGCTGTGTGACCAGCACCTCCTTGTACTCCTATGCCACAAAGAAAAATGTGACATTGGCAAAGACGCTAAATATAGACATCAATTCACTTTGAAAAAATAAGAGCACACTGAGGCCAATGTCCCAGGCGTGTCGCCCGCTCCGCGTGGCAGAGGTCTTATTCCACTGGCCACTTCACCTTGTGCTGCAGACGCCCTTGTGGGGCGGGTCAAGGGCAAAAGCAGCGGCCTGTCCTCTCGGCTCATCACAGCTCCCCGCTGTGTAGTCACCGAGTCAATCCTCGGGGCTGCTCAGCCAAGTTCCTGTCACGCTCAGGCAGGCCCAGAACATCTCTGATGTTACAGTCATTTGTTTCATTTGCGAAGTGCTTACTGGAAGCCTAATGAATGGGAAGACGCATGCGCGCATGCACACACACACACACACACACACACACACACACACACACACACACACCCAAGCATGATCAGAGACGGCGGTCAGGCAGTGAAGGACAGGGTAGCCCTTGAAAGCACACACAGCTCTGAAGTCCTGCGGCAGTGACGTGTGGGGAGAGGGAGGCCGGGGCGCAGCCCTCCCGACCCACCGACACTGCACCTCGCGGTCCGGCCCACTGAGTCCAGGGCCCCAGAACTCCGCCCGAAACGCCAGGCTTTGGAACTGGGGTTTTGCTTGGGCTCCTGTCACATGGAGCAGTGCTCCCGGCCACACTGTCACCTGGACCCCCAAACACAAGTGTAGAGGTCTTCCTCGGAGTTCCCAGCTGAGTTGCACAGGCCGCCCTGCGCGGCCCGGGGCTACCACTGTCCTCTCGTCTTGGCCGGCCCTCCGTGTTGCTGTCGGGACCGTGCTTTCCCTGGCATGCACGTGTGCGCCTCTCTGCCGTATTTCTCATCATGCTCATATGATGGAGGCCGTTTTCTGTCCTCCAGGTGGGGCTGGCAAGTGTGCACTACATAATGAATGGTCCTCTTAAAGTAACCATTTGGTAAAATCACTTGCGATTCACCTATAAATTTTTTGGTTCTTCTCAGCTCTTTGCTTTTTCCTTCCGGTGCTGGGGATCAAAGCCAGGCCTCACAGACAGCAGGCAGGTGTCTAGAGGTGTATGTGTCCTGTCAACAGTGTCCCCTTAGCTAGGTCTTATGGTGCCTGCCTTGGAATTTCCTTGAGGCAGGAAGATGGCCATGAGCTCCAGGCCAGCCCGGAATACCCAGCAAGTGCAAGGACAGTCTGTGTTACATCTCAAGGCTCTGTCTTAAAAAAAGAAGGTGAGAAGGGAGTAAAGCTGGGCTCAAACACAGGCGCCGCAGAGCCGCGGATTGCGGAAGCATTCTTTCCATAGCCACTCTGCAAGAGCGATACTCGAACAAAGCACCAGGTAGGCTAGTTCATTTCATCACCCACAGACGACAAGACTGAGGCAAAGGAAGCTAAACACACTCCTGCCAGGCCATCCAGACGGGATCCATTTTGGAGTCTTAGCCCAGTGCTTTTTGTCTCGCACTGTCCCCCCATGTGGTAGCCACCAGCCCCGTGACTATTTATAGTTAGAGCTCAAATTAAAAATTCAGCTCTCCAGCTGCACGAGCTACATATCAAGTGCTTAACAGCCACATAAAGTCCTGGCGGTCACAGCAGGCAGCAAAGAAAATAGACAAACAGGCTCTATCCATCACTGCAAAAATTTCTCTTGGACGGGCTACAGCATTCCTACAACTCCTGAGTTTCTCATCTTCGGGACGCACTGTACGGGCTGGGAGATGCGGTGAACACAGTCCGACACAGCGCGCGAGGACGTGGGCCCTCACACCGCCCTGCGCTGAGGCTCACACCGGCCGGAGCATCGGGAGTCCGGCTCCGGGCCTTTCCCCTGCCCGGTGTGCCCACTGAGTTAGCGCTGCAAGCCGCAGTGCCCTATGTAGTCTGAGGCATGCATTCTGCCTTCTTAGATGTCAGAGATCTCTGAGGTAGAGAGCACGCTTGACTGTTCGTCACAGCGCCAGGGACACAGGACAGGACTTCCGGTCTGGATGTCCTTCCGCGATACATCTCACTGCTGTTAAACGTACAGCTCTCCCTCGCCCGTCTTTATATTCCTGAGAGCTAACATCCTGCCTGGAAAAGAGAAAGCAACCCTTTTGAATGGGGTAGCAAGCACCTCTGTAATACGCATGGCAATTTTCCATTAACATTTTCCTATTTTTCTAGAAATCTGAGTGGCTACTATTTGTAATCAGTTATTAAGTATGAGCTTCGCTGCTAAGTTTAAAAGGTCAGCCTTTTTTTGTATTTTAAAAAGTCACATATTTATGCATTAAGTTTAAGAAATAAGAGTCTTTTGTGCCTTCTTAAATTTATTCCTTACAAAGCAACATAAAAAAAAGTTTTATTAATGCAGAAGACTGAAAGAAATGTGAAGTATGCTGAGTTCTGGTTTTGATTTGGACTCTGCGGTGGAGCAGAGCCCTCGCACCGCACACCACCCTCCTGGAGCATCTGTGCAGCAGACCCGCACCTTACCACCAACGTGAGTTATGCAGCCTAGGTCCCTCAGGTTAATGGAAGACTCACCTGCCTCTTGTTATCTGCAGTCTCTACCCAGGTAAATGTCCAGACCTCAGCTGTTCTGACTTACGACCGACTTGAGTTACAACCATCTCTCAGGAACCGATCGAGTTAAGTCAGATGTCCACTATACACAAACCTAAGCCAGTGGGTGTGTGTGCACACATGTGTGCGTGTGTGCGAGGGGCGGCTAGATGATGGTGTCCTTCTCCCCAGGAGGGAAGGGAACTACCTGGACAGAGATGACCCCAGCTCTGCGCAGTCCCTCTTCCTGGCGGCTTTGGGCAACTCCGCTGTCTTGTGAAGACCTGGCTTTGTCACCTGCCCAGGCAATGCAGACGCGGCTGCTGGACGCCTGCTGCTCCTGCGGCACTCAACACTTAGGGTTCACTGAAAGCTCATTATTTCTATTAGAACTGAAGAGCTTTATCATCACTGTCCGTGGAACGTCTTTTTCCACCTCCCTCAATCCCCTCACAGTCCCTTACTTCCCTCTTTGGATTTGCAAATCTCCCCTTAAGAGATACAAAATATCTCTTTAGGAGTGGAGCAGGAGAGATATTTTGTTTAAAAAGCAGGTTATCTCCTGTGCTAGTCAGCTTTCCTTCACTGTAGTAAATATGTGAAATGATGAACTTTTAAAGAAGAAAGCCTACACTGCGACCTGGTTTTGGATTTTCCGGTCCATGGTCAGTAGTCCCACTGCTGTGAGGACTCTGGGGATGTTGTCACATGGCAACGGTGGGGAGCGTGGAGTGCAGCAAAGACACTCATCCCCGCTGGCAGCAAGAGGGCAAGGGGGAGCGGGCGCTCCTGGGCACAGCCGCGGGGACCTGCAGGCCTCCCCTGGGCTCCGGTTTCCGAGCGCTCTGCCACCTCCCAATGCGGAGATGCAAAGCCTAGCTCACGAAACCGCCTGCCAGCCTCATCCACAGACACTGAAGTACACTTTTCAGAAATATATCCATATACCACTGTGGCATCAAACATACTCTTCCGAAGAAGAGTTTTAGCCATGGGATGGCTCAAGTAATATCTTGAATGCTCAGAACAAGACAGAAGTTGCCAATTACATGTACAATTTATAATGAGAAGCAAAAACTAACTCAGGTCCTAAACAGGGTTGTCTTAGTTCTTTTTTTATTATTATTATTTTTATTTTTAAAAAAATCTTTATTGGTACATTAAATATACACATCATGATTGCACTCCATAATGGGGATTTGTACTAGTATAAGACACAACTTAATTCTCATTTTTTCCCATAGCCCTACCCACCCTACCACCCCCCCATATACATAAAATTTGTTTCCTTACTTTTTTGTTACAATCTCATCATTTTTCCCCCTTCTTCCTATTTTACATTGAGCATTTTCTATTTCACAATATATAAC
>PVIR01007420.1:0-61154 GCA_004026965.1 Petromus typicus | reverse complement strand
CTTCTGTGTTCCTATGCCTCTTGGGCCCAAAATCAAGAAGATATATTCAGCCTGTTAGCTGGGATGCTGAAATATATCAGAGTGTTAAGATCCTAGAAGCAACTCTTAACCAAAGAGGATCTGAAGTACAACTTTCCTTTGTTGAAAAGTAGGCCAGCTTCCTCAATACTTGGTTGGAAAACTGTGACATACTCTATACTCTCTCCCGGAGGGTTTTTCCAGAGTCTGCTTTTCAGGAAATTCAAACTCAGGTAAGTTAATGTGCTGAAAAATCAATTTCTACACCCTTCAACTTAAACTGGTTATGGGGATTCAATAAGATACAGAAGGTCATCCAACAGTCTTTCTGGAAGATGAGCTGGCTTTGCCTAAATGATTGCAACATGCTCCAAAGCTCACGCAACCCTTCCACAGTCCAATTTGTAGAAATAATAGGAAGATGTGGATTTTTCTTGAAGTGGCTTTCTAAATTCTATTATAAAATGAATACTGTTCAGTGTGTATGAGTATAGTAAATTATATCTTACAGTCTTCTACCATTTGTCTGAAAATTGTATCTTTAAAATTATACATAGAAGTAAAAAAGAGAAGCCAAAGACAATTGCATACAGACCCGGCGTAGCTGAGAAGTATATGAAAAAGAACAGAGAGAGAATAGAAAGAAGGTAAGAGCATATGGGAAGTGGGAGCAAAGTGCTAAAGAGCCCACTTCACAGTACTGTAAGAGATATTCCCAAATAGATCACAGAGTTGGAGCCCTGAGCTACTTGTGGATAGACAATTTGCATATTTTATTATTTAATTCTCACAATACCACCAGGTTACTGTTGTCCCATTTGGCAAGTGAAGAGAACAAGGCTTGAAGTTAAGTCTAAAGTAAACACTGTTAAGCTGTAGGCATGGAATGTGTGTCCAGGCAGCCCAAGTTCAAAATTCATGCCTTATAACAGTTCTGATCTATTTTCTAGAGTCACAGATAACCAAGGAAAACTATGTTTCAGTGAGTTAAATCCAAGACCAGGGGCCCATATGAAGACTTGATAGAAGATCTTCAAAGAAAATAAAGAGGTAGGGTCCTACCTGCTCACTTTGACAATGCTGAGACCATAGCAATTCTAAGAGAATGGTGATCCAGACTTGCCCAGCTGGCTGGAGACCCAGCTTAGTGTAGAACTCTTCTTTCATGGCAACATCTCCTTCAGTTGGAGCACTTCCTGCTGGAAGGCTTTGAGAGAAAGGAGGCTCAAAGTCACTCCCAACATTTCTCTTGTGAAAGTAAAGAATCAAAGATATGACTGCAGAAAATGGAAGCATGCATGTAACTACATTAGGGGAAATAACAGATGCCATTTTACAACTACTAGGATGTCTGAAAGTAAAAAGATATCCACACCAAACAGCACAGAACAACTGGAAAACATGGAACAACTAGACAACTCATATTTGTGGTTGGAGGATAAAATAAAAATCAACCTTCTCATCCAGCAATCATATTCTTCACTGTTTGCTCAAAGGATACAAAAAATTATGTAAGATTGTTCATGGAAGCTTTATCCATAATAGACAAAAACTAGAAACAGAGTGACTATACCTTATCTGAAAAGCTTGGGACAAGAAATGTCTTAGATTTTGGATTTTTATGTATTTTTGGAATATTTACAAACACATGCATATACATGAAGATATATATGAAGATATATGCATGAGATGTTTTGGGGATAGAACCAAGGTTAAATATCTAATTCATTTATGTGTCACATATACTTCACAGACATTTCCTTGCCAATTTTGTACAATATTTTTAGTGTGTCTGTGTTTTGAGTATGACCACTGATCACGGGGAAGTGAGGAATGAAATCTTCAGTCTAAGATATGTCATCATAAAAATATATCAAATTTTGGAATATTTTTGGATTTTCAGATGAGGACATTCAACATATATAATCCAAATATTCTTTAACAGATGAATGGATAAATCAGTTGTGCTACTGGCATACATGGGGTTACTACTTAGCAAACAACATAGTTCACAGAGACATTCTAACAAGCACAGCAGTTCATAATTTCTAGGGCAGGATAAACTAATTATCAATGATAGAAGTCAAATCAGTGGTTTTCTTGGGGTGGTGGGGAATGACTAGAAAACATAAAGGACATTTTGAAACTGATGCAAATGTCCTATATTGATTGAGCATGGTTATACATATGTATACATTTGTACAAACTTGCATTACTATAAAATTTAGATCTGTGCCTTTCACTTAATGTAAAGTACACCTAATTTTCCCTAAGGGGAAAAAAGAAATTCCATCTATAGACTTACTATAATATGAGGTTTCAAGACAGCTGAGTAAATTCTCTTGAAATTTTTTATTTGACCAAAGATATTGAGCAGTACAATTCAATGGACAAGGTCTCTGTGGCTTCATCTTCCCTCTGAAATAAATGATTTCTTAAATATATCTCACTGTTATTTTCTATGTGAATAAATTGTGAAACTATAAATAAATCCTTTATTTCTCCCTTCAGCACAGAATGTTATCACAACACATTTCTTTTAGACAGAATATTGAGTTGAAACTGCAATTGTACTTTCTGTGCTAATCTGGCCCATTTGTTAATCTCTTCTCCACATACATATTACAATTATCTTGGGGGAAATAACAGAGATTCCCCAATGTAAATTTGTACTTTTACATAAAGTTTTCTAATATTATATATTTTTTAACGTATTAGTAGTGAATGTGAGTAATTCATTCAAGAAGGATTAAATTTAAAATTATAACATCACAGAGTAAAGAAGTAGGCTTGTGCAGGTTGTGAGAATAAAATGGAGTGAAGAAAAAAATCAGGTAAAATAAAATTTGAATATCTTGTGATAAAAACTTCTAGAGCTTTTTATTGGAATTACAATTCAATCCTTGGAGTAATCCTTTCAACTAGATATTAATTAAATATGGGTAATATGTGAAGAAACAGAGTGCCATAGAAGTTAACACACTGAAAGTTTAGAGCTAGTAAAAGAATCTTACCTCCACCCTGCATAATTCCAAAACCATATCTTTGTTACCTAGGAGATATTTGTGCATTGAATCATTGATATATGTCTCTCTAGAGGCCCACTGTTCTCAGCACTAATTACACAGGTGTGAATAGTAGCTCACTCCTTTCACTACTGAAGTTTGTGTTCTACTGAGAAGTGGTCGCTTTAAATTACACACATAAATCTTTGATGCTTCTATTTTCAGCAAGTGAAGATGACTTTCCTTACCTCTAAGTTTACAGTGTTTCTGGTGATTTGTAGGTAAACAGAATAAGACAGAAGTAGTATGGTATTTAGGAGGATGAAGTCACAACAGATTTTGAATTTTTGATCCAGAGAGATTATAATATAAGAACTATTGACTGTTTTAAGCCAACAAATTGAGGGGGTTTTTACTTTATGGCAATCAAGTAGAGAAAAGATACATTCATTATAAGCTAATGTTATAAGACATCCCAAGATGCAAACACAAGGTTGAAGGAAACAGAATGTTTTATTTTAGTCATGATGACAGAGAAGTCACCTTTGAGGGCTTGAGATTTCACTTGAGGCATAAAGCATGAGAGAGGTGTTCACTAGATTTGTCATCACAGAAGTAGATTCATCTTTTGATTAAACAGTTAGAGTAGAGTGGTGGGAATCAAATCCCAAAAAGAGTAAAAATAAAGATGGATAGAAAAAGGCAAGAATCATTCCATGCATGTATCTTCCTGAAGTCTTAGCTAGGAAGAAGCACAGAAGGGGTGGGAAAGTTAGCACAGGATATAATAAGGAACAGATGATGGTAGGGGTGTTTTGAGTCTGTTGAGAAGGGAGGTGCTAGTTTATTCATTCTGAGGCTGGAAAAAGTTTTATGTAAAAAAGGAAAGAATATCCAAGACCAGAATAAAGAACCAGGGGCACAAATTAAACAGTTACACAGGACTGATAAAGCCCTGCATCGTGACAATAAGGAATGGACAGGCTCAACCTTTAAATAGATTATGTGAAGCTCTGTGGACAGGAGAATGAGAGAATTCTTGCCTAATACCTTCACCAGTAGGGTAAAATTTTCTGAATAAATACATCAGAATTTCTAATTGTGTAACTATTAATTAGAATATTAAGCAAAAGAACTCAAATTGGGTTCATTCCTATTTTTTAAATTTTTTGTTACTTTATTTACACATTAAGCATTAAAAGCAATAGCAAATCCCTACAAATGTACACCCAACCAGATGCTCAGAATATATTTTACCTCATTAATCTGCCTTAGTATACAGTGTAAACAACATCACAGTGCATCAATCAACCCTAACACCCCTCCCCGTTTACTTTACTTTCCTCCTCTTTCCTGACCCCATTTTCTCTCTTAAGCATTATTTTCTTATTTCACATCATCTGTTGTCCATTATGATTCTTTCCATTTTTCAGAGAAATTATTCCATATTTACAGATGTGTGTTCTATTTATTTTATTTCTGCTAGGTATATATACAAAAGAATTAAAAGATTCATATCACAGTGACATATGTGCACCCACATTTACAGCAGCTCAGTTTGTGATTGCTAAATCTTGCAAGCAACTAAAATGTCCATCAACTGGAGACAGGAGAAAGAAAATGTGGTTCTTTTATAGAATGTAGTATTATTCTGCCACTAAAAATGATAAGATTGAGTCAGTCATACTAAAATGGACATACGTTGAGGACATCTTCATAAGTGAAATAAATAGGTCACAGATGTGTAAATATCCTCTTTTCTCTGGTATGAGAAAATGAAGTTGTAAATGAGTTATAGTATGTATAGTTGATATTGTGAAATAGAAAATATTTGAAAGGAAAGAGGGTGTAGGGATAAATAACGAAAAGAAAAAGAATGTAACAGTAATAAAGAAAAAAGGAAACAAAAATTATATATATAGGGGTTGGGGTGGCAGGGTGGGCAGAAAGGGGAAAAATGAGAATCAAGTCATGTCATATTTTGGTACAAACTCAATGTTGAATGCGATGATGATGTGTATTCATAATGTATCAATAAAGATTTAAATTTTAAAAAGAGTACAGCCTCAATCTGCATCCAGTTAGCTATAAATGTCTCAAGTTTATCATTCCTTATGGCTAAGTAGTACTCCATTTTATTTACTTAAAAAATAAACACTTCTTCTTTATCAAACCATCCCTTAATAAGCATTTGACTTATGTCCATGATCTAGTTATTACAGACAAAAAGTAATAAACATGGGTGCACAAATATCACCATGGTGTGATGCTTTTAATTGTTTTAGAAATATACTCACCAGAGAAATAACAAGGTCAAATGAGACATCTAATCCTAATTTTCTGAGGAGATTCCATACTGATTCCCACAGTGGTTACACCAGTTTACTCTCCTGCCAACAGTGGAAAAGCATTTCTCTGATCCCCCCTACTTTTTCTTCATTGCCTAGAATGGGTGTTGCTATTCTAGATTTCTTTTGTTTCCAGATGAATTTTTGGAATGTTTTTTCTAGCTCTGTGAAATATGCTATTGGAATTTCCATCAGAATTGTGTTAAATCTATATAGGAATTTTGGAAGTATGGTCATTATCATTATATTGCTTCTTCCTACACAATAACAAGGGACGCTTTCTCATTTTCTGAAATCCTCCTCTAATCTCTTTTGTAGAGTGCTGCAATTTTCAGAGTAGGAGTCTTTTATTTATTTCCCTCCCCTATTCCTTACCACAGCCTGACCTCTTGGATACTTGCTTTTGTGCTTTACACACACACAAATTCAATTTATAGTTTACTCTTAAAATTATGAGTAAAGTTAATACCTTGGAAGGCCACCTTTTCCACTAGTGTTTTTTGAAATTATCTTCTTTCAAAAATACAGTCTAACATCAAAGTTGATCATAAAATAAATGGCACTGAGAATCAACATTCACTGCATTTGTACTGCACTTTGAATTTCCTTGTTAAAAAGCATTCCAGACTACTTCAGTTGGTGGGATAAGTGTGGTCAAAGGAATGGTGAGCATGTTCAGGGGGAATGAGTGTCAATATATCTTTAATTTATAATTAAAATACCCACTATAGCTTTTGATTATAGCTTGCAAAAATATTGGAACAGATCCACAATTTTTTTGTGATTGTGCCTATAGTCTATTTTATCTATAGCAGATACATCTACATATAAATTACATTGTTTCTGTCTGACATATTCTTCAGTGTAAAAGTGTGTCCTTACAAAAACCTGGAAAGTTTTCCATGATCAATTCCTCCTGCCATTCTCTCTTGACATCTGCTCTCCTCCCTGATCCAGTTTCTCCTGGTGCATTGCTCTGATGTCAAGTGTTCTCTGGCTCTCACATGTATGCCTTGCAGTAAGTACATTCTTCTCCCAAGAAGTACATGTTCTGTCCATTAACACCTTCTATTCTCTCTCAGAGCTAATCTTTTGGACAATGATGACCACCATGACCATCCTCTTTAATGCTGCAACACTATTCCAACACAGCTCACCCAATGCTTCTTACCTGTTCTCACTTTTATTGACTGTAATACCTTTAAAAATAATTAACCTCACCAGATCTAAGACACTATCCACCATAAATCATACCAATATCTTGATATCACATGGAAAATCATGATCTGCCATAAACTGTATGACAGATCTTGATTTCAGGGATGTCAATATGTGAAAATATATGAACTTAGAATCAGTGACATGTGGGTGTCGAGCAATGCTCACTTGGGGGCATCATTCCTTACCTCTTATGGAGAGGTACAACAGGAGTCAGAGAGGAGTCACTGAGCTCTCCAACCTCTGGCTCTTATTATCATTCATTAAATAACTTTTCTGGGAAATTTACTTTGTATCAGGTACAGTATCTATAGCAAGAAAGAATACATATCTAGGTATCTGGGGGACTGTCATCCTAGTAGGACCTCTGATGATGAACCAGAAATTGAGCTACAGTGTGTTAATCACTTTGAAGACTAGGTAGTCCTAACAGATATCCCTGAACACCCTCACTAAACACTCCTCACACTGAAGAAATAGTAGTCATGGTTATCTACTTTTTCCTTCTTTTAATAAAAACATGCAAGGGAGAAAATCACAAGAGCACTGATAACATATTCAACTGAAGTATCATCTCATGATTCAAACTCCACATCACTGCTTGTCTTATCACTCCAGACACCAAAGTTTGAATTTAGGCAACAACTCCTTACATTTCTGTATCTAAGAGCTGTGTTATGTTCTGGAGTCCTTTATAATTTCTGAGCAGGGGAATCTGAGAACATCTCTATCTCAGCACCTTCCAATGTATTATTCCTCACATAACACTGAAGAAGATTATTTCTACTCTTGCAAAAATCAGTGTACTTTCTTCTAGTAGGATATGTTAAAGAAAATTGTGTTAAAAATATGTCTTGTTTATACCTCATGTTAAAAATATCACACTTTAAGTTAAGTAAAAATCCATTAGCTCCAGTTTTCCATTTGTAATCTACCATAAAATGTGTCAATCTGAGGAAGGATTAAGAAACCATGTTTGTTTCACTGAACACATTGCTGTCAAAGATCCTGATGGCCAACAGATCTTCCAGTCTCCCCAACTAGTAGATTTGATCATAGTGAGAATCTTCCATCTTTAATAATATTTTAGTTACATTAATTATTTTTATTTGTGTCATTCAATGCATGAACCAAATCATATAATGTAGGTCTCAGGAAGAAGGGATGTACATCACTCAATTCAGTGAGCCTATAATTTAACTCCTGTAAAAGAACAGAAGTTTAAATAGTACACATCATTGCCCTCTGTAATCATGACTGGCAACATGAATTTCACAGTAAACAAAATGTGGGCAACATTGTTTTTAATGATTTAAATTTTAATTAAAATAACAATTTAAATATTTTGTCACACTCTTAAAGTAAGATGAGAAACTTTTTGTTTTGTTTTGTTTTGTTTCTGCTTTGGAACTATCATTGTTGAAGCTAAAGATTGGAATGAGAGGGTGGTTTTAACAATGACAGTGTCACAAAAAATCAGCTCAGCATTGGATATGTGTTGAGGGGTTGAGCATCTGTCTCACCCATACAGAGACATGTAGCAGATGGTGAAGATATAGAGATTATTTATAACCAAGGAGAGAAGGGAGCTGGAAATGCAGATTTGCTTCTATGCATTCTTCAAATTGTAGGGGACACAGTAAGAGCTATGGGACTAATATGACTACACAGGAAAGGAGTGATCCATGGAGAAAGGCAGGGAAATTCTCAAGGAGATTGAAGAATATAATGAAGGAATGGTCAAGGGAGAAAGGGTTAAGAGGGGAAGGATGATAAAAATTATTGTGAGGTCAGAGACATAAGGTAAATTACAGTTGTCAGAAAGAGAGGGGGAGAGGGAGGGAGAGAGAGAGAGAAAGAGAGAGAGGGAGAGAGAAGGAACCTTGTAGGTGAACAAGGATGTGGAAAATACTAAATACCTTAAGATGTTTGGAGGGAGAGAAGGAAAGTGTAGTTTCTTGAACATAAAAGTTCTTGTTAGAATTTAGGACTTGAAGCAAGAAGCCAAGAATGGGTTCTTTCCAAGATTTAGCTATCACAAACTGAGCTTCTATGAACATGGGTGTACAAATGCTGCTGTGATGTGAATCTTTTAATTCCCTCGAGTATATGCATAATAGGAGTATAGCAGAATCAAATGGGATCTCTAGTCTAAATTTTTTGAGGAATCTCCACACTGCTCTCTACAGTGGTTGAAACAACTCAAATGCCAATCAATTGGAGACTGGATAAAGAAGATGTGGGTTTTTTTAAAAAAATAAAATGGAGTATTACTCTGCCATGAAGAACGATAAGTTTGAGTTATTTATGCTCAAAAGGACATACCTTAAGAATATACTCATAAGTGAAATAAATAGGTCACAGATGTGTAAATAATGTATCTTTCCTTTGGTATGAGAAAATAAAGATATAAATGAGTCCTAGAGTATATGATAAATACTGTAAAATAGAAAATATTCAAATGGTAAAGGTGGGGTACAGGTATATAATGTGGTAAAAAACTACAATGTTAAAAAAAGGAAACAAAGCTTAGGTATATAGAGGGCAGGGAGATAGGCAGGGAAATGGGGAAACAATGAGAATTAAGTGGTGTCATATACTGGTACAAATTTTCAATGTTGATTGTGATCACGATGTGTATATAAAATCTACAAATATGTAAATTAATTCTAGAATATATAGTAGATGTTGTGAAATAGAAAATATTTAAAAGGAAAGGGAGTATAGGGGTAAGTAACTAGGGGGAAAAATAATGTGATGGTAAAAGAGAAAGGAAACAAAGCCTATGTATATAGGGAGTGGGGGTTGTAAGGTGAGTAGGGGAATGGGAAAAAATAAGAACTTAATTGTGTCATATACTGGTAAAAATTCTCAATGATGAATGTGACCATGATGTGTATACATAATATACCAGTAAAGATTTGAATTTTTAAAAATATGTACCAACAAAATCAATTATTTTTTTAAAAAAATAAGAAGTCAAGAATGAAATAGTTCATTTAGACTTAAAACATGTTACAGTTGAAAAAGCAATGTTTTATTTAGATCAGGTGGGAATGTATGATACCAACGGCCCAAAGTTTTGCACAACGTTGACATCATTAGTAAATTAACCTCATGAGGGAAGGAGAGTGAGAAGTAAAGGCAACTCATTTTCACAGCACTGGAAACAGAAGCCAAGATCATAGTCAAAAAGCAAGAGAAGAAGCTAAAAGATACATAAGCCATTCCATTGCTCAGGATCTCAGTCTTCCACACGTACCACTTATCTTTATCTTCTAGATATTTACTCACAGATATATAAATATATAAATAGTTGAATAAGAAATGTGAAGGTCAAAAAGTTAAATCAGTTTAGTCTCAAATGAGACATTTTTGTTAATACCTTTATTTTTTCCAATAATTTCTACAAATCTTCATCTTACACTAGATTTATCTCAACTTTCATCCCTTCTGTTGACTTTCAAAACATACATATCAAGTTAATGCTTTATCCACATACCAGTCTTTAGCTATTTTACTAGTAATTTTCTGTATAATACTATTATTCTGAAATTTACTGATATTATTAAACTATTTAAGCAAAGGATGTAGGAAGTTACTTCATAATTATTAAACAAATTGAATTGATATTTCACAAGGTGACAAAGCAATGACTATTTTTCTACTTAAAATATGGTTGAGATGTTACTCTTGCTGATTATATTCATATAGAAAATATGTGATTATAACAAAATACAAAAGGAAACAAAAGGTTTGGTGACAAGTGACAGTAGCAAAGAATTTTAATATTATAATTTCAAAATGATTATGATAAAATGTTCTAACTCAGCTGAAAGAATCACAGTATCTGTTTTGTCAACTTTTAAAGTTTATCAAATATTTGTCCTATTTTCTTCTGTATGACTTTCTTGTAAAGCTATCAAGCCTCAAGTGAAAATAAATTATTCTCTCCAGATTAAAAAACGTTGAAAATGTTTTACTTTTGCTCAAAGCCTTGAATGCTCAAAGACTGGAATGTATATAATTAGTATCCTAAGGAAAATGAAGTGGAAGGAGTAGGAGAGAAAAGCATTTGAATTGGTAAAATATTTCCAAAAACTGAAAAAGACGCCAATGAGTAACCAGTGAATTTGCTTAATTCTATCATGTATCAAGAATGCTTCAAAGCTCAAAAGAAACACCTAAATAATTGTTTGGTTAAGTAGGGTACCTGTGGATGATGGGGTCAGATTTACCAATGGCTAACTTTCTGGGCAGCTTCTAGGACTGAAGGACAGTGTCTTACAATAGACCAACTCACAAATATCTTCCCGCATAAGCTGTCACTGAGACTCCCAACCAATAAGAACCATGGATCTACAAACTTCACCCTTCTTATTTGTTCATCCTCTATTCTTAGTGGGTAGCCTTGGGCATTGACATTTCACATATCATGATTTAAATATTGCTGACCTGTTTCCAGGAATCAAGGCCCTACTCCAGCAAGAAGAAAGCACAAAGCAAAATACAAAAAACTAAGGGTGTGCTCATTGAGTCTGACCCTCCAAGATAGGGCATCAGTCAACCAAGATATCCATTAATGGATATTGTTTTATATCTTGATATCTGTGCAAAGCCTCATGTGCTAATAGCTGGGGTTTTGTGAGATCATTACATCATGAGAGCCTGATATTTATCAATGGATTTGTTCACTGATTAGTTCATAGCTAAATATGATTGGGAGGTGAATCTTGATCAGAAGAGATGGGTCACTGCGAATGTGACCTGCAAAGTATATCTTGCAAGAAGAATAAGAAAAAGAGGAGGAAGAGTAAGATGATGACAATGATTTTATCTCCCCCCTCTTCCTTTGATCTCTCTGTTTCTCCTTGCCATGCAATGAGGTCTCCCTCTGCTGCCCTGCTCTTCTGCCATGATACCCTCCCTGGGAGCCAGCCAATTATGGACTCAAACTTACATAAACTGTGAGCCTCCTCAGGTCATGAGTGTTGTGTCTCAGTGATGAGAAAGTAACAAAGACAATGGAGAAATCTGTAAATGAAATGTGGTACATATACACAGAGAGGTACTATTCATCCATAAAAAGAATGGAATCCTGTAATTTACAGCAAGGTGGGTGAAACT
The DNA here is from genome assembly GCA_004026965.1 of Petromus typicus. NCBI lineage: Eukaryota > Metazoa > Chordata > Mammalia > Rodentia > Petromuridae > Petromus > Petromus typicus. The sequence continues at coordinate 49,438 of PVIR01007420.1, read as the reverse complement.
AGAGTATATCATGTTAAGCAAAGTAAACCAGGCACAGAAAGACAAGTAATACATGTTTTTATTCATTTGTAGAAGTTGAAAATCTCTATTTTATTCACAGAAGAAGAGAATATAAATAGAAAGTGGGAAAAGAAAGTTAGGAGGAGCAAAGAAAGGTAGAAAAGAAGTACCAAGATACAGATAGAAAAGAGGAAGTAGTTTTGTTATTCTATAACACAATGGGGGAACTATAGCCTATCACAATTTACGATAAAATTCAAAGCACCTAGAAAACTTGCATCCTAAGCTTTCCATGAAGAAATGATAAATGTATGAAGCTATTAAAATGTTTATTGCCTTCCTTTGGCCATTAAACATTGCATACACCAATCGAGTTACCATATGGTGCCCCATATATATACATACATTTAAATATTATGTGCCAATTAAAAGTCAAGCAATTTAAACACAAAATCTTAAAAAGAAGCCTATTCAACAACCTCATATTACAATACGTAGCCAGAAGACAGACTAGGAAATTGAGTATTTGAGCTTTCTAATTTTCATGGAAAAGATGAACATGGGAGAAGTGAATTGTAAGTGATCTCAGGGTGCCCACTACAGAGCATCTTCCACCACCTTGGGACATGCTCTGTAAACATTTACATATGGTAGATTATTTGTCTGCTGTCTGTCTCACTCTTTCCCATCTCTCTGTCTGTCTGTCTGTCTCTCTCTCTCTCTCTCTCTCTCTCTCTCATTCTATCTCTCTCTCTCTCTCTCTCTCTCTCTCTCTCACACACACACACACACACACACACACACACACACACCATGTTTGTTCAAATTCTGGCATGACCTTGTGATTAGCTTCTTTGGACAACTTGGGCACATTATATGATACTGAAGCCATACTCTTCTGTTAAGAAAAAATATTTTAAAAACATGGAACATATAGAAACACCATCAGTTTCAAAAAATTGAACACACTCATGTAAAATTAAATATAAAGTCACAAAAACTTTTAAAGCATATGATAGTTCTTTTGTATCTTTATTTAAATACACTTTATTATATACCCGTGTAATTGACATGTTGACTTTGTAACTTATTTTTTGGAACAGTGACTATTAACATCAGATCTGCATTTTAGAAGAACAGAATATATTTTAATATTGCTTAGTCTTGTGTGATCCATGAGACTGCCCATTTGGAAAGTGTTACAGAAAGTGTCTTGTTGAAATTCAGTTGTGCTGTTGGGAAGGTAGCTCATGACAGGCCCTAGTGAATCCAGATGGTGTTAAGCTACACTTTCACTGACGATTTGAAGTAGATTTACTGTAGGCTAATGAGTACTTGTGCGGGGTATATTTAAGTATTTCAGAATCACTCATCATGCAGCTGTTGAAGACAGTAGAAAAATTATTCTATGTTAAAATTATACTTAAGTCCAAGGAAGGGAACGTAGGTGACAAGGGTGCTTCATGAATAATAACTCATCCAAAGCACAGTGAATTCACAGACACTCTCACTATGAACATGGTTTGGAACATCCCACAGGCAGAAAAACAAGGCACTGAGACATAAATCACCTGTCTGCTTTCATAGGAGTCAGAATCGGGCCCCATGTCCCTCAACTCTTCAGGTTCTCCCTTTCCTGCTCCAGCCCCAGTGAGAGTCCTGCTGTCTTCCAAAGCCACTGCTGTACCCTCTCTGGGCCTGTGCACCCACTTCCTGGTATGTACAACCTCTGCATGATTTCATAGTTCTCATCTCTTGTTTCCTTCAAAACTCTGCTTTTTCTTTCTGATCCAGTATAGCTTCCATTTTCCCTAACCACTCTTCACATTTCTTCTTTTTAAAATTTCTGAGAGTAGGAGAATCCTTTGGGTCAGTTTTATAAATTTTCTAGGCCTCATGCTTTTCATCTATAAAAAGAAAAACTGATATGCACTGTGGTAATGAAAGGAATTTTTTGCCTCTCTGTGTGTCTGCATTTACAGTATGTGAATATTTAACATTTGGCTTTCTGAATGAAGAAGACTTCTGATATTGCTGCATGAAGATCTGAGAAACATATCATCAGTTACATACTATTAAATAATATTTTCCTTACAAATATAATAGAAGAAAATAATTGCAGAATATACATAAAAATAAAATGCAAAATACTGAGGAAACTATGAGTTTTAAGTGCAACAACAAGATCCGTCCCCAAACACATAAAATGTAAGACATGCAAAATAAGAATTACAAGGGAGTCTCAAGCAAAGAACTGCAGAGATGTGTCTTCAACACTAAGGTTAGCATCTCTCTTTGCTGAGTCCCTAGTCACAATAGATACTCAGTCTCTTTTCTGACACCTCACCCCGACAGATTTCCAAAAAGCATGTCACAGCACATCCTCAAGCCATTACAGAACTAGACAATCCTTCAATTGAGGTCAGGATGACCTCCTTCTACATCCCCACTTGAATCCCAAACTGTTAGCCCTCTTTAGCTGCAATAAAATCCCAGAGGGGGAATCTCTCATCAAAAGAGAATACAGAGAGAGAGAGAGAGAGAGAGAGAGAGAGACACTACAGTTTTGGCTTCAATTTAAAAACTAGAAGATGAAATATCCTGTATAAAAAGAAATTGCCTTGAGGGTGCAGAGAAAAAGACAGATACCACCTTGCAAAAAACAAAAGTATCATGTGAAGTGTCTTATCTTTTCCTATTTTCTGTTCACATCCAAGCTTCTATCCCTCCTTCCTCTGGAAGGCCTTGAAAACTGAGTGATATTAGAGGCCACTCTGACTAAATTAATCAATTATTTGCAGAAGGCTACCCTAGATAACATGTAGTTCAGCCTTAGGCAACTCAAGTACATCTAAGCATTTCCATGAGATCTCTCTTTGATATGCTGTCTGTCTTGCTTTATGGAACACTCCATGTGACAAGATATGTCTAATTCACAGTTCTTAGTCTGAGCAGGTGTCACTTTTGCCTTATCTTTCTGCCAAAGCTGCACTTCTTGAGGACAGATGGCAACCAAACTGCCCTTCCTTTCCAAACTGTACACCTGATGCCCTTGCAACTCAAAGTGAAATGTGGGGCTTTACAGTGACAGTGTTCATGCTTTATTTAACTTTCTACTCTTTCAATGGCAAAGTTTCCATTAAGGCATTGTTTTCTTTTATTTTTCCTAAATATGGTTTCTTTCTTTCTTTCTTTCTTTCTTTCTTTCTTTCTTTCTTTCTTTCTTTTTAAGGTTTTTGAGACAGGGTCTCGCTTTGTGATTCAGGCTGGCCCTGAGCTCTGCCTCCAACTCACATCACAGCAATCCTCCTACTTCTGCCTCCCAAGTGCTGGGATTACAGGAAAGAGCCACTATGCCTGGCACTGTGGTATGTGGTACTGGTTGCTACTGGGGTGAGTCTCTACAACCAGTATTGTTATGTGGTTACCGGGGATTGAACCCGGGTCCTTGCGCTTGCAAGATAGGAGCTGGAACCACAGAGCTATATCCCCAGCCCCCTAAATATGGTTTATATAGTCTGTTTCTTTCATTAGTTGTTAGTACTAGGGGTGACTTCATTAAAACTGCAAGCTGGATCTTCCACAAACTAGAAATGATTCATTCTATTTTGTGCACATCGCTGTGCCTAACATAGACAACCTTCCATGGCCCCACACAAAACAATCTGGGAAAGATGGAAAAGACTAGGGGTTCTTAGAAGAACCAAACTCTCTCAAGTTATTTCATCACACTTGAGAAGAAGGTGGCATAAAGTATCCTTTTTCCGTAACCTCCAGAGATTGGTGCAAAGTCATTTCTGAGTACAGTATTGGCTGCCATTACATGAAAATTGCCATAGGAAGGATACCAACAAGACTAAATTGATCACTTCCACATAATCCTAACCACATGTTTTCAAAAGATAATAGCACAAACCAAGAAAGAAAGAACCTTGCCAAAGATGCAAGCAAACAAATAAGCATTAGCTTGAAACAGTTGAGGAGGTTAACTGGCAAAGAATTCAGTTTTAGAAACTCATTCTCTAGTCCCTTTCTACCTCCACTCCCAAATAAATTTCCTATGACAGATGAAAGCACCTGTGTTATACTGAGGCAAAGCAAACTGGGAGTTACAAGATAGACAGAAAGATGGAGGAAGAAAGAAAGAGAACAGGGAGAGAAAAAAGAAGGAAAGAAGGAGGGGGGAGAGAGAGAGAGAGAGATAGAGAGAAGTGGTATCTCAGGACCCAGAAGCATGTAAAGATAAGACAGGAAGGAGGGAACCTTACATATGGGAAGATGGTCTCTAAAATCAGACACCCTGTTAAGAGTTCCACTATTTTATACTTTGATTTTGAATATAACACAAGGAAAATCAATACAGCACTTTTGAAAACAAGCTTGAAGTGGGGACCTATCATTCTATGCTATTTACTCTTTGCCCCTTGAAACTGTCTCATTGTAAGATCTTCTTGATTCTCTAGGGTCAATGGGACCTAATTCTGACCTTGGCATCTCTGCAGGCTTGAGAATGAATAGGTTTCCCATGATGGCATCTCATGCTCAGTTTTCCTGTTTTTGCTTTTCCCTTATAGAGATCCATTTTCAATCTTTGTTTAATTTGCACAACTGTGGAATCCTAGTTCAGCAACATTCTGGCTTTTCATTCCTATTCTCCAGCACATTCATTCAGTGCTTTCAGCCATAGCTCAGCTGTACATGAGTTAAAAATCTTAGCTTTTATTCTAGACATCATTTTTAAGCCTAGCCCTGGGCACAGACTTCAAATTTCCTACCCCTTGGGCAGATTTCCCAGAGTTCCTTTCTGACCACACTTGTGTCAGCAAATGATCTCCTGTTGTTCCTCACAAACCTGCTGTATATCTCTTCCAGACATAACTGACAAAGGGTCATCACTTGCCGAATCACCTAGACAGAAGTATGGGGATGACCCTGGATACACATCTCTGAGTTAGGCATCTTAACTACTTTCTCATTACTAGGATATGCCCAATACCCATAATTTAAAGAACAAGAGGTTGATTTTGGCTCAGTTCAGTCCATCATCAATAAGTGCCAAGACAGAAACAGAAGCACAGAGGGACGTAGGAAAAGAAAAGGTACTCAGCCCATAATAGTCAAGAGGCAGAAAAAGAAGGGAGCTCCAGACAAGAATAAACCCTTCTAGATCCCACTCATCCCTCCACTAGGCTCTGGCTCCTTATAGCACCCCTATGGATGGATCCAGTAGGGAATATAGTATCTTAATGGCCCAATCACCTTCTACACACATGAAGACTTCTGCAGATATTTTAGATCTCAACCATAACAGTAGGTGTGTGCCCTGCCCATATTTCTAACTGCTTCACACACATGAGACCTACAACTTCTAGATCTTGGAAATGTTTTAAAAACCACTAAGCTTTTCTTTTTCCAACTCTAGAGAAGAATAGGTTTGGGCTTGACTCTCATCAAGAGCATCAAAGCATACCAATGACCCATCAATTCTTTTAAAAAATTACAGCTTCCAACTGGACACTGGAGTCAAAATGCAACTATGATAATCACTTTGCATAAATCTGCTTTATATCCAGGTCCCAGGGGTTATGATAAAACAAAGAAAGAACCATGGACACCACCAAGTCTAGTAATATCTAACATACCATTGTTCTTATTTACTTACCTTCTCTTCTTCACCATCAGATCATAAGCAATTTGAGGGGCAGGATGAGGCTTGGTGACAATTTGGGATCTTCACTGCACACATATGTGCCATATTTATTAAGCAGATAAGTTAATACATGAACTAACATCACAAGAAAAAATATTTTACACTTTGACTTTAAAAGGAAATAAATGATGATATATTGAATATTTAAAGGCTCAATTCCAAACACCAACTTTTCATTAAAGAAAACTAAAAGTATCAAATCACGATTTCAAAGAGGCCTTTCTTCATTTGTGTGTGAGAGAGGAGGAAGAGCTTGATAATCATGTTGAAGAAAAATTCTTGATCCAGGCTTTCAACTGAAAACAAATTTTATATCAAAAGTCACATGAGTTCTACAACAGAGCTATGACTCAAGCACTTCTCAGAAGTGTGTTTGTTGAAATTCTATTCCCCTGCCCATGAAGAAAAAAAGAATTTGTTTTTATGTGAAAATAATATAACAGAATTTCCAGGAACCTTCTAGGTGGGATGCTAACTGCTGGCACACACCTGATTTAATTTTCAAGATACCTAAGTGAAGGCAATCCTTTTGAGACTACTTGATAAGAGACCTCAAAGAAATGAGCTCAAAGAAAAATATTTGACTAGAAGGCAAGAGAACATATTACCATTTTGGAGATAATTGACACTCCATTCATATTTAACTGCATGTTACAGTAGTAATCTCCAGCAACAGATGGCATGACTATGTAAGAAACTCAGAGGTTACAGGAAATATGATTAACCTTAGATCAGGCTGAAGCTCACACCCAAAATCCTTCTAGGAATCAAGCAGGATATTTATGACTCAATCAAGCTGTTGGCAGGTAGCCAAGATGATGCTCAGAGGTAAAAGAACTAAGGCAAACTTGCTCAATTGCATCAGTAGAGGGCTCTTAAAAATTAAGAGTACAGGGCCGGGGAGTTAGCTCAGTGGTTCCGGCGCCTGTCTTGCAAGCGCAAGGGCCTGGGTTCGATTCTCCGGTAACCACATAACAATACTGGGTGTGGAGACCCACACCCACACCTAGCAGCAACCAGTACCACATACCACAGTGCCAGGGCGTGGTGGCTCACGTCTGTAATCCCAGCACTCGGGAGGCAGAGGCAGGAGGATTGTGATGTGAGTTTGAGGCTGAGCTGAGGGCCAGCCTGAACCACAAAGCGAGACCTTGTCGCAAAAAACCTAAAAAAAAAAAAAAAAAAAATTAAGAGTACATGTTTTGAGTATAGGTATTCATGCCCACAGGACCATATGTTAAAAGCTTGGCTCGTAAGGTGGCACTACTGAGAGGTTCTATGGACCTTTAAGAAGTGTAGCCTAGTCAAAAGTCAGTTTGGGGGCCGGGAGTTAGCTCAGTGGTTCCGGCGCCTGTCTTGCAAGCCCAAGGGCCCGGGTTCGATTCCCCAGTAACCACATACCATACTGGGTGTGGAGACTCACGCCCAGCAGCAACCAGTACCACATACCACAATGCCGGGCGTGGCAGCTCACACCTGTAATCCCAGCACTCCGGAGGCAGAGGTAGTAGGATTGCTGTGATGTGAGTTGGAGGCTCAGCTCAGGGCCAACCTGAACCACAAAGTGAGACTCTGTCTCAAAAAAAAAAAAAAGTCAGTTAAGGGATCTTATCCATAGATGGGATTATGGGGCCCTGGTCTATCCTCTCTATCTGCTTTCAGAATTGTGATATGTACACACTCCCCTTATGAAACACCCTAACCAAAGGCCTAAGCCAAGGGAGTCACCAAATCTTAAAATTCTGGAACTACAGATTAGAATACACCTCTTTACTTTTTTATTTTTATTTTTTAAAATTTATCTATTTTTAAAAAATCTTTATTGGTACATTACATACACACATCATGACTGCACTCCATAATGGGGATTTGTACCAGTATAAGACACAACTTAATTCTCATTTTTTCCCATAGCGCTACTCACCCTACCGCCCCCCCATACATAAAATTTGTTTCCTTACTTTTTGTTACAATCTCATCATTTTTCCTCCTTCTCCCTCTTTCACTTTGAGCATTTTCTATTTCATAATATATAACATACAATTCTAGGACTCATTAACATCTTTATTTTCTCAAACCAGAGAATAGATGTGATATGTACCCATCTGTGCCCTATTTATTTCACTTTTGAGGATATCCTCAAGGTATGTCCATTTAAGTAGAAATGATTCAAACCTATCATTTTTTATGACAGAGTAATACTCCATCCTGTAGAAGATCCACAGCTTTTTTATCCAGTCTCCAGTTGATGGACACTTGGGTTGTTTCCAAGATGTAGCAATCACAAATTGGGCTGCTATAAACATGGGTACACATATGTCTCTGTGATATGAGTCTTTTAATTCTTGTGTGTATATACCTAGCAGGGCAATGGCTGGGTCAAATGGGACCTCCAATCCTAGCTTTTTGAGGAATCTCCACACTGATCTCCACAGGGGTTGTACAAGTCTACAGTCCCACCAACAGTGGAGAAGGGTTCCTTCTTCTCCGCAACCTCGCCAACATTTGCTGTTGGCTGAATCTGAAATGGCAGCCATTCTATGTGGAGTGAGATGAAATCTCAGTGTTGTTTTCATCTACATCTCTTGAATGACTAATGATGTTGAGCATTTCTTCATATGACCTTTTTTATTTTTAATATGTTGGCAGTGCTGAAGATTCAACCCAAGGTCTTCTGAATATTACACAAGCACTCTATCATGGAGCTTTACCTTGAAGTAGCCTATATCAGCTATTTGATTATAGAGAGGAAAGCCTGATCAATGTGGGAAGGAGTTTCAGTAACTTTGCTGCATTGCAGGAATATTCATTCCCTTGTCATCTCTAAGGCAGTCATATGCATGTCTGTTCTCTACTACAGGCGTACACATCCTGGTCCTCTCCGCAGCAGACTATGCCTATCCTGTCCTCTCTCCTGAAGGCCTACATATCTTTTGTCTTTTCTCCTTAAAGCCTATGCATCCCCTTTCCTCTCCTCTTTTCCCTATATACTCTTTTATCCTACTACACACATATGAAACTCTTGACTTCTTATTGCAGGCATATGAGCCTCTGTCCTCTCTTCTGTATCGAGTTTCTCATCAATTTCTCAGTACAATGCAATTTTCTCATCTTTGCAAAGAAAGGTTAAAAAGGAAAATAAGTGGAAACACGCTTATGTATATGGGATGGAAGAGCTAAAATGAGACAAGGGAATAGGAAAAAATAAGAATCAAGATATGCAAAAGTAAAAATTCACGATGATGACTGTGTTCATAATGTATTCCTAAAATGTACCAATAAACTCAATATTTTGTTTTGAGGCAGGTTCTCATTTTGCATTTCAGGCTAGCCCTGAGTTCACTATGTAGCCCAGGTGAGACTCAAACTCACAGCAATCCTTCTGCCTCTGCCTACCCAAGTGCAGGGATTACAGGCGTGAGCCACCACACCTGGCACTGTGATATGTGGTTCTGATTGCTGGTGGTTATGAGTTACCACACTCAGTATTATTGTATGTGGTTACCAGAAGTCTAACCCAGGACCTTGTGTTTACAAGGCAGGCACCAGGACCACTGAGCTAAATCCCCAGCCCTAAAGACAATTTTTAAAAAAGATAAAAATGCCATTTTGTTTCACATAGACAGGGGAGTTTATGAATCACATCAATTACATCTACTCTTGATTCTTTCATGAGAACTGATGTTATTTATTTAAACAATAATTATTATTCAGATATTATTTCTACCACAGATGCTGAACTAACTTCTGAGGATGTAAAGTATATTCTGTGCCTGATCAACCTCATTGTTTGGTAACCATACTGTGAAACAAATGAGAGAACACATAAATGTTTTTAAAATATTAAAAAATTGCCTCTATTTTCACAAAATATCAGAATAACAAAGCAGGCTGTCTATACCATGTTCCTCATAGGTGATTCAGTTAAAGTGGCAAGAAAACAGATTCAGTGTCTACTAAAATTATAGACAATTTTCAGAGGAAAAGGAAAATAGAAGTCGATAGAGGTAGAAAAGGAGTAGATGTAAATTATTGAATCATTGGGCCTAATTGAGATTAGCAGGGGTGAACAACAGAGAGAAAATGTGGATTAATGACTGATGGTCTTGTCAAAGGAGAAATGTTGCTAGTAGGAGAAAAAAAGCAGGCAAATCAGTAGGGAAAGTTTTATTAGATCATAGGGCATACATGACTGTTATGTTGAAGGTGGTGGTATTTATGGCCACAACTGGATCTAAGGTGGACTGCTAGGAGAATGTAGATAAAACTGAGTTATGAGATGTCATTGGAAATGAAAATATCAAGGGAGTAAGAAACCAGAGGGGAAGGGCCTGGGAGTTAGCTCAGTGGTTCTGGTGCCTGTCTTGCAAGCGCAAGGACCTGAGTTCGATCCCCTGATAACCACATACAGTACTGGGCATGGAGACTCATGCCCAGCAGCACTCAGGTGGCTCATGCCTGTAATCCCAGAACTCGGGACACAGAGGCAAGAGGATTGCTGTGATGTGAGTTTGAGGCTGAGCTCAGAAAAGAAACCAGAAGGGAATGAGAGACAAGTCATAGGAGCACTTCACTTCTCTCCTTTTGGAAAGTTCTTTGTGAAGATATTTTCATTTCATATTTTTTTAAGACAACAGTTCCTAAATCTTCTACTTGTCATCCTTTGTTCCTCTAAGTATTACATTTCAATAAGAGAATCAGGACTGCAGTGTATGAAATTCCCTAGGCGGTGTTCTCTTTCACCCCCATTTTCTTTCTTATTGCCTTTTAATCCTTTTATTTCCCATGACACTCACCCTCTCGAACTCCCACCCTCTCCCCTATTCCACACAATCTGCTTACAACTCAGCCTCCACCATCCAGAGAGCTCTGCCCTCCCACATCCAATTTGTGGCTTTCATAAATACCCTCAGGTGTGTGTTATAAATATTAACTCATTAACAAGAACCCAGAGCTCCCCTGAGTACTCATTTTCCAAGATGAGCATGTCAGTAGACCATGTTAAAGAAAGCCAAGTCTAGGAAAAGGAAAGCCAAATTTAGTGTCATGTTTCCTGCTGGGAACACTTGAATATTTATAAACTTTCTAAGCTGTTAACATATCTTTATAACTGCATTACATCAAAGATATTTAGGTAATTAATAGTTTCCCTGTTAAATTGAAAAGTATTCACTTGCCCAAGTAAATTGTCCTGAAATGATTAGATATTTATTCTCAGCAGTATTTAATGCCTTTATATATAAATTGTATGATTTCAAAATTAATCATTTTATCACTGAAGATTAAAAAAATGGGAAGATGTCTGTAATTTCACCACTGCCAGAGATAATCCCGCATAATTTATACTATGTTTCTCAGATAACCAAACATGAAGAAGAAAACTGGATCTCCCTATTACGTTAAAATTTTAGCAGTATCTGGTATATGGTAGATTATGAATAAAATTTATATAATGAGCAAAACTGTGGGTCTATGGGGAGAAAGGAACCCTTCTCCACTATTGTTGGGAATGTAGAATAGTGCAACCACTGTAGAGATTCCTCAAAAAACTCAGACTCCAGGTCGCATTTGACCTTGTTATACCTCTGCTATGTTTTTACATGAAAGAATTAAAGGAATCATATACCACAGCATCATATGTGTGCCCATGTTTATAACAGCTCAGCTTATAATAGTTAAATCTTGGAAACAGCGAAATGCCCATCAACAGGAGCCGGAATAAAGAAGATGTGGATTTTTTAATAAAATGGAGTATTATTCAGCCAGTAAGGATAAGTTTGAGTCATTTATACTCAAATGGATGTACCTTGAGGACGTAATATAAGTGAAATAAATAGGTCACATGTGTAAATACAGTATCATCTCTCTGATTGAGGAACTGAAGGCATAAATGAGTTCCAAAATGTGTGATAGGTATTGTGAAATAGAAACAAAATATTCAAAAGAAAAGGGGATAGTCAAAAGTACAGAAGATAAAGAAAAATCTAATGGTAAAAAAGGAAACAAAGCTCACATAATGAGGGGGTTTGTAGGGCAGGCAGGAGAATGTAAAAATGTGAGAATCATGCTGTGTGATGTACTGATACAAACTCTCAGTGTTAAATGTGATCATAATGTTATATAAAATGTATCAATAAAATCAATTTAAAGATAAATTACACACTGTTTTATAATCCACCTTAAAATGTCTTTATCTTTTGGAGTATAAAAAAAGAAAATATTCAAAATTTTAAAATTCAGTAATTTTTTTTTTTTTTAGTTTTTTTTGAAACAGGAAATGCTTTACTGTTCAGCTGGCCCTGAACTCACTATGTAGCCCAGGCTAGCATTGAACTTAGAGCCTCTGCCTTCCAAGGGCTGGCATTACAGGTTTGGAGCATCAAGCCTAACACTGTGATATGTGGTACTGAGTATTGAACTTGGGACTTTGTGCTTGCTAGGCAGACACTGAACTAAATCTCCAGTCCAAAAATTCAATAATTTAAAAGAGAGTAAAATAAAAGAAACATTTTTAATTCCATTTCCTGGAGGAAGTGTTAGTAAAATATCTTGGAAATCCAGGAAGAGAGGGAGGAAGTGAAAATTCAGTGAGGGGGGAAGGGGGAGAGAGAGAGACAAAGAGAAACACAGAGAGAGAAACAGAGAGAGAGAGAGAGAGGTGGCAATGCTATCGAGAATTCATATTATTCTATTATTCTACAAGTTGTTTAGATATTTGCTTTTGTATTAAATAGTTCTTAAATATCTTTCCACTTGTCCCTACACCAAGTTCTTTCTTTCCTTCTTTATTTTTCTTCCTTTTTTCCTTCCATTTTTTTAAAAAAAGTTTTGTATTAATTCTTCTATAACTTAATCATTAAATTGATAGAACTTTACATCCTAGTCAGATTTTATTCTGAACAAAGAAATCTTTTAACCAGTATTATTACATCTCCTGACAAATATTTATTGAACATTTATGTACTATGCAATGAGACAGATTCTTGGAATTTAATCAGTAACAAAACAACTAATATCTCTAACCTCTGGGGGTGTAGACATTTAACTTCTCAGGATTCATGAACTTCTAGATTTACTAGCTGGGTCTGATGAGCAAGAAAAAAGTGAAGATATCACTTCAGGTTTAAATTCCTACTCTGGAGACAAGTGGAAAAACAGGAGAAAGTGACAAATATTGGATGAGTAGGAATGTATCTGGTATAGCTAGTAAGTTGAGAACCAAACCATGAAAAGGAGCCAGGTTCCAAAGATTTGGTAGAAATATATATGAAGAGAACAGTCAAAGCAGTGTCCCTATAGAAGATCTTCTGAGATAACTGAAAACAGTAGAAGTGCCACCACATAGAGCATACAGCCCATGGTTAGGCTGGCAAAGTAGAGGATAGATCTTGTAGGATACGAATGAGAGAGCTCAATTTTATTCCAAACGTGTTGAGAAACTACTGGAGAGTAATCAGTGCATGACTGGCATGATCAGAATGTTTCTTTTATCTATTTTTTTGTAACAGAGATTGAACTCAGGACCTTGTATTTGCCAGGCTGCCCCACTGAGCTAAGTCTCTGGCCCCAGAACCTCATTTCTAAAAGATTATTCTCACTCTATGGGGCAATCCAACTAGAGAGAGGCAAGAAAAAGCCTTGTCATAGGCTATTATGGAAGTGGTAGCACTTGATATGTAAAAGGAAAACAGAAATGGACAATGAAAGCTCCAGCCAAAATGTATTGATGGATATAAGATACAAAATGTCAAAGGACTCTGTAGACTGTGAACATGGATGATAACTTTTGAGATGTGAGCGAGTGGGAAAGCAATAGGAAGGAGAACACTTAAAATTACACTTTGAGTATGTTGGTTTTGAGTTTGCTATTATAAAACCAAAGGATGGGAGGTAGACAAATGTGGGTGTACACCTCAGTACAAAGGTTTGTGTTTAACATAAAATAAATAATAAAGATTCATAGATCTATTCAAAGAGAGATTAATAAAATTTATCTAGGGAAAGTAAATTAAGAGAAGCACCCCACCCTATATAGATCATTCACACAAGGTTGTCTTGGCTAAAAAAAGGTAGTTAATTTGTAGTTTGGTTAAATGTTACAGAGAAAAGCAATAAAGTTCATTTGACCAAGAGGTTGAGAGGCCATAGGAAAAATGACATTTGGGAGACAATATTAGATTGTAATTGGTTAAGCAGTTATTTGTAAGAAGTTTATGAAGGCAATTTTTGGAAAAAGATATGTTTTTGAAGTGTGGCAGATAAAAGGAGAGAAACTATGGGAGCTAGAAAGCCAAAACCAATTCATAGTGATTGCTACACACATAGTTTTAAAATGAGAAATCTTATGGTGCATTTGTTCCCTCATGAGAATAATCCAGTGCAGCAAGAGAAGAATAACCAGTCAAACCACTGAATCTACAGGTTAGAAGTGTAGGATGCAGAGCACAAGGAGGAATGGTCTTTGACTTCCTTTAGGGAAAAGACAAAAAAGGAAGAAAATGAGATTCAGCTGGCAGTTGGATTATGGCTTTATGACAAGATGGCAGCAATCATCCTTTTAGTGATTTCCATTTTCTCAGGAAAGTCTGAGGCAAGTCATAATCTTACAGTGTATACAGTCAGCACCTACATGTGGGAAGAGGCAAGTTGGAAGGGAAGAGGCAGGATGTAAAATGCTTGGTTGACAATGGAAAAGAAAGCTTGCTGAAACTTCCAGGTTACATGTTATTTCCATTTAAAGTTGGCCCTGGTGCATGTGTAGTGACACCTGTCTGCCACTGGTAACTCTCCCAAGTACCATTCACGGTGGTTGTGTTCATTCCAGGCAGTGAGTATCAAAGTGTGTTCTCTCAGCCACTACTCCAGGCAACAGCTGATTACAAAGGCAAATTCTTGGGCCACTCTGGATCTAAGGATATCACAAAGTTGAAGAGTAAGGTCCGTTATAATCTGATGTAATAGGCTCTCCATGTGATTCAGATACATTTGGAAGTTCGAGACTCATGAGTTTAAAGAGAAATCTTTGCTCAGCAGGCAAATGCAAATGAAGGAAAAAAAACAAAACGAAAAAGTGCATATTAAGGATATTCTTATATTGACAGGGAAAGGAGATATAAGAATAATGAGGATGTCTTACATACATGTGCCAACTCCTCATGACATGTACTACAAACATGCACTGGTAAAAATAAACACTGAAAGGAAAGAATATGACTATGGCAATCTATGAAACCAAAACTAGATAAAAGAGGAGATATCCTTTATACATACCATAATCCTTGTTAGAAAAATTCATTTTAAAAAGTAATATTGAATAAATATATATATATTTTAAATTATGACACATACTGTACAATGAGCTTCTGAGAAAAACTTTATATTTCCATCTACACACACAAATTCATTACATATATTCACTGTATATCTGGGCAATTATTTTTTTCTTTGTTGTCCGTCTTGATAGGTGATTGTAGTTGTTGGTTTTGGTTATCTGCTCTTTAAATTATTTCTTTTTATTTGTACATGTTTGCAGCACATATTTGCATTTTTATGTGAAGTTCATACACATGCATAACACTTCCTAAGTTCTTTTTTCATATCCCCATCCCACTTCATCCCTTTCCATTTAAAAAGAATCTACCTCCCTATGTCCTATTATCTTTTATTTTACTCTGTATTTACATTTTGGGTTTCCCATGTAAGATAATAACACATAGTTATTGTTATGAATAACATAACACAATAACTATGTGTTATTTAAACTACTTCTATTTACTTCATAAAACTATGCTTTCACAAGTATACTTAGTTCCTTACATATAACACAAACTTATCTTTCTTTATGGCATGGTAGTGCTCCATTGTGTAAATATATTTTCTTTATCCACTCATCTGTTGATGGACATCTAGACCACTTTCAATATTTAGCTATTATGAATTCTGCTGCCATAAACATGGGTATGACATATCCCTGTAATATATTTTTAATTTTCAAGAAGATACCTTGCAAGAAGGGAAAATGTTGGATCAAATTGAATTTCTGGTTTTCATTTTATGAGAAATTTTCATACAGATTTCCACAGTGGTTGTACTAATTTACATTTCTACCAATAATGTGGAAAATTCACCTCCCCACAACCCTTCACTTATGTCTGTATAATGAAATATGCAAAAACAAGATAAGAATACTCAAATAACACCTCAGAAAAGGGTGAGAAGAATTTTCATTAGAACATAAATAAGTCACCAGCATAGCTGCATTAATAACAGTACGTGTCCCATTCAGTGTGTGAGATTCCCATTCAATTCTGTCTGGAGAACGCTGTTATGAGTATTATATTTAGTTCTCCACACCTTGAAAGACAAAAAGAATTGCTATCAGAAATTGTATCATAATGATAAAGTTCCTTTCTGAGGCCAGTGAATGGAAAGGAACAAATGTTTAAATAATGTTTCACCTAATATACAGACTACTGTGGAGGAAAGAAAATAAAGAAATGAAGAAATATCTGAAGAGTTAACAAACGAAAGAGCCTAGATTCCTGATCACAAATTATTTACAAAGATGCAGTTGCAAGGGTTACATTATAAAGATAATTCTGATCATGGTTCATAAGAATATCTCACCATCGGGGGCCGGGGAGTTAGCTCAGTGGTTCTGGCGCCTGTCTTGCAAGCGCAAGGACCCGGGTTCGATTCCCAGGTAACCACATAACAATACTGGGTGTGGAGACCCACACCCAGCAGCAACCAGTACCACATACCACAGTGCCGGGCGTGGTGGCTCATGCCTGTAATCCCAGCACTCGGGAGGGAGAGGCAGGAGGATTGTGATGTGAGTTGGAGGCTGAGCTCAGGGCCAGCCTGAACCACAAAAGCGAGACTCTGTCTCAAAAAACCTTAAAAAAAAAAAAGAATATCTCACCATCAAATGGACTGTCTTTGCAAAGGCTCTGGGGCTTCCTGGCTTAAGTTTGATGACCTCAGCTCTAGGCCAGCACTATAATCTTCAGTCTCTGTGAGAGACACAATGCTCTAAGGGCTCAAAGCTCCATTTCCTTAGAGATAACTCACTTTATCTGTTTTTCTCATTTAAATTTCTAATACAGCCTATTTTTCTAAACAAATGATTTAGATTTTGCTCTAAGCATAGAGTTAAAGGTCACTTTCATTTTTTAAACTTTCAGTTTATAATCTAACCATTATCCAAAAACATATTAACATTCATGACTATTTACTGTAGCACTTGACATCTTTTTGAACTTCATACCCGCAGGAGGGCAAGAAGAATACACTCAGAGACCTTTCACTTCTGCATATTCTTGCAGTAGATCTAGCTTTGACAAAATGATAAATACAAGAAGCAAGCAGTGACTGTGTAACACTGGATCTACTGAGGGAATCCATAATACCCTAGTTTACTGCAATTCCTTCAGTAGATTTACTTCCTATTTATCCCTGGATGATGAAATGACTGGTTATAGTTTAATGACCTTCTGAAGCTCTACAATTTACTTTCCAGCAAGTAAATCCTAAGTCTTCAACATCTTCCTTGTACAGACTACTTTTGTCCTACAGAGATAATACCAACATGACTAACTTGATCTTGCCAATAACCCTTCTTCCTCTAAGGAGTCAGGGCTCTCTGGCCTGCTTCTGGCTCCAGGTGAACTGTATTACTGGTTTAGATATACAATATCTTCCCCCAGTGTCATTTGTTTGGAAGGTGAGTAGATCACTGGACATCACACAGATTAGCAGATTCACCCATTGATGAATAATATAGTAATCAGTAACATAAGCATTCAAACTGTTTCTTCCAGTTAATAAACTAGAATTTCTCTTCCTCTGTCCATTCCTGTCATGATTTTATGTTAATTTTAATCAAATGTGGTATCAGCAAAATTTTAATTCAGCAACTGAATATAAAATCTTATTAATTCAAAGTAGTAAGAAAGGCCATTGTGAATTAAAGTATCTGTATTCTGAATAGTGGAAGATAAATTCAAATTAATCTGACATTTGAAAGTACCTCGAACCAAAGTCCACCCAATGAGCAGCTGAAAGTTTTTGTACTGCTTGCTTAGGAGGGAGCACAAGCCCACCAAGCAGAACCAGGGGCTGTGGGAAGCAAGAGCCTCCATAGGAAAAGCTTAATGGTGCTGGCTCCCACTAAGGGTGATTGATTTTGTTTAAAGAAGCATCCATTGAGAATCCATGAGACAATTTCTTAGAACAGTCATTTGAGAGGAAAAAGGAGCAAGAAGTCTTTGTTGGTTTGCTTGTTTCCCAATGGTCAGAGACTTCCCAGTGGGACACTATTTTACATGTTTCTAGATAGTGCTGTAAGCGGGGCCTCTTCATAAATTCTCACTTCTTTGGAAGAAACAAGGGAAAGCAAGGCAGAAAGAGGAGTCATAGGGCTTGGCTACAAGGTGAGGCGCAATTAGGTTGGATCTATGAGAGGATCCCTGGAAGCCATAATGGGCTGCAGCCCCAGCAATGATGGGACAAGACAACCAAGGGCAGGAGGAGCCAAGGGGCATATCCACAGAGCTCCATGTGGACATTATTTTAAATATATATGAGCCTTGGAGGGAGCCCGTGTATCAACACAGCTACTTTTGTATGAACTGAAAGTGCCTGCAAATTGCCCACAAATGATTATTATCAGTTACCGACTGGAAAGAGTAACTTCATAAAGGCTGGGAGGGAGAAAGCGATTCACACTTCATATTTTGATTATTTTGAATAGGATTGTTTCCTACTCAAATAACTAATTTTAAAAGCTAAAAGGCTATTAAAAGAAAAAGTATGCAAACACATACTTAGATCATAAAGAGAAAAAAATAACCTTGGTAAGTAAGAGTTGGCAAGGAGGGGTAAAGTTTATGTAATTGCTCTAAATTCTCCATTCTTTTTTCAGAGTAGGGATTGAAGAGATTTTGTATCCACTAAAGAGAGATGTCAAAATACCGTTGAAACCTAACTGGCCACCAACAGAAGAAACAGGATTAGAAAACAGCCCCTCATACTGTTCAGTATTTAAAAATGTGCTTGCATTACTCATAACAGAAGCACTACATGGCAAAAGAGAAAATAAAATAGATACCAAACTATTCTTAAAACAGAGGTTAACACAGAGCCCCAAAGATGTTGTACCTAAACGATTTTTTAAATTTTTTTAATTCACCAAACACTTTTAGACATTATTATTTAAAAAGTACTGCAGCTTCCTGAAACATTTAAAAGCCATAAAGGCCACCCAAAAAGCAAATAAAAACATTAAACGTTTGTAACTCAAAACATTGGCTGTGTTATAAAAGCAAAGACTGCAGGAGAGCAGGTCATTTTTGAAATGCAAGTTTGCTCAAAATTGACATCTAGAATTAACAGCTGCAGTTGCCTGAAACTACAAAACCTTGTCAACAGGAAATCAATGAGCACTTACTACACTCCAGCCCAGATAGCATGAAATCATATGCAAGGGCACTTCAGAGCAGGCATTGGAGGCCAGGAAAGTGCCATCCTCTATCCATGCACTTGAGAAACAGCAGTTTTCTTGAGAGAATATAGGAACAATTAAGGGCTCCTCTTGTGGAAACTGAGCTATTCCATATCAGAATAATTGGAATGACTTGCTAAAGCACACAGAAAAAAACTAAGAAGATTCTAAGGAAACATTTATCGGCTCCTAAACAGACTACCTCTGATATGAAGGTACACTGAATGGATATCAGAAAAGCTGATGAAATCTAGCACTTGTGATATATCTAAGCCAATTTCTAGTGAAACATGATGCAATTACATACCTGCATTAAAGTATCAACTATAAGAGAAATATTACTTGCCAATATACATCTTCTGGAAAGAAGTAGAATTACAGTAAAATGTACACATGGTTCAGAAACCAATAAAATCACTTCTTCAGTCAAGCATATCTTTTTTTGTAAACCCAGAAATGAAATTTTGAAGCTTTTTCTAAAAAAAAAAAATCCCCCAAGTATGACACATACCAGCTGAAGAAGCTCAATATCTTGGCAGTATATAAGAAAAAAGGGGCAAAAACTAACATGGCAAATAATCCATCTTCTCAGTTAATCCTAAATATAACACCTACTGCTTATTTACAAGGAATGGGGGCCTGACTTGTGGGGCTATCTAGCAGATGACACTAACAGGTGTTCTGTGGATCACAGCATTATTTTCACCTGGATTAGACAGGTACAAGTTCATCCACTAACCCAGTGTTGCTCCACCAGGAGCGGCATCTCCTCAAGATTTCTGCTGATTTATATGTTCAGTGAAGTTTGAGAAACATGCCCCTGGCTCCCTTATCTTGACATTATGCTCACCTGGTCATGCTTACATAAGGAACAAATTTTCAAGAGCTTTCTCAGATTAATTCAATCCCTAGAGATCAGATGTGTATGTAGATATGTTAAGCAACAATTTAAGATAATCTTTCAAGTCAGGTCCAGAAGATGGGCACACACACGTACACACACACACACACACACACACACACACACACACACACACACATGCACGCACCAATGGAACAGAAATGAAGGTCCATTTGCAAACAAACAAACAAACAAACAAAAACCACTATGGTTAATTGACTTTTGAAAAAAATATCAGGAAAATCCAATGGAGGAATAATATCTTCAATAAACAGTGTAGGGACAGCTAAATATCCTCATCCAGAACAATGAATTTGACCACCACTACCTCTTACCACCTATATAAAATTTAACTGAAAATAAATTAAAAGCCCAAATATAAGAGGTAAATCTATAAAACTCTTAGAAGAAAACACAGCAGTAAATCTGAAAGACTTCAGATTTGTCAGTAGCTTCATAGATATGACACATAAAACCCAATGAAATAAATGAAAAATAGATAAATTTGACTTTGTCAAAATTAAAAACTTTAGGCACAGG
Source organism: Petromus typicus (assembly GCA_004026965.1). Classification (NCBI taxonomy): domain Eukaryota; kingdom Metazoa; phylum Chordata; class Mammalia; order Rodentia; family Petromuridae; genus Petromus; species Petromus typicus. The sequence continues at coordinate 28,783 of PVIR01007420.1, read as the reverse complement.
ACATGACCCAGACAATGAAAAAAGCCCATAACAGGAGAGAAAGTATTGCAAATCACTTATCTGATAATGCCATAGCATCAGAATCTAAAAGCAACTCTTAAAGCTCAATAAAGTTGAGGTTAGGGCCGGGGAGTTAGCTCAGTGGTTCAGGCGCCTGTCTTGCAAGCGCAAGGACCAGGGTTTGATCCCCAGTAACCACATACCATACTGGGTGTGGAGACTCACGCCCAGCAGCAACCAGAACCACATACCACCGTGCCGGGCATGGTGGCTCACACCTGTAATCCCAGCACTTGGGAAGCAGAGGTAGGAGGATTGCTGTGATGTGAGTTGGAGGCTGAACTCAGGGCCAGCCTGAACCACAAAGCGAGACCCTGTCTCAAAACACCTAAAAAAATAAATAAATAAATAAAGTTGAGGTTAAAGTGATACATTCTATGTACAGTCAACAAGACCAATTACTGTTAGTGTCCCATTGCACATAATGAAGGCTGAAGTTCTATTTCTACCCAATTTCCTCCAAAATCAGAAGTGTGGATATAAATAGTAAATACACAGTCTTTTGACAATATCTCATAGCCAAATGGGAGGCAGGGTTAAGGAACTGCTGAATTTGGGTTCATAATAACATTGGTTATGAGCTGTAGTGTTTTGGGTAAAACATTTAATTTCAGCTTGCAAGAGTTTCTGCAATTTATTTTTCAAGAACCAAATCCTACACTATGAAGTTACAACAAAGTGTAAGTGAATTCATTCCATTTTCTCCCTTCAAAACAAAAGAGACAGCATTTTGTACCTTTCAAGAGCTAGGACAAAATCTACCTTTTTAAGAATCCATCTGTTCTGTCCCAGTCTTGGACAGAAGGTACAGCCCCACCTCCTATGGCAATGCTGCACTCATAATTCATGTTTCTGCTACTCACTGCATTTTAAAGTTCACTGTCACTGTGTAAGATTTCCACACATGGTGTGAATCTGTCTCTCGAAATGACCTCCTCTTTTCATTACATCCTCTCCCATTCTCAGTAAGCATCCTAAAATCTAAGGACACAGAGTCTCAGTGAAATGAGCTAATCCTAAATAAGCAACAGAGAGCAGCATCTACCATGTGTAAGCACTTTATACCTATTATTATCTGTGTGATATTAATTTCCTGTTGCTGCTCTAACAAATTACCACAAATTTAGTGGTTTCAGATAATACAAATTTATTACACCAGAGTTCTGTAAGTGAGAAGTCCAAAACTGGACTTGTGGGCACAAATAAAGATGCTGGCAGAGCTGGGTATCATGGGATACAACTATAATCCCAACAATTTAGAGGCTGAGGTAGAAGGATCATAATTTTCAGACAAGTCTAGGATACAGAGTAGGATACAGAGAGAGACTCTGTCTCAACACACACACACACACGTACACATGTATGCATGCACACAAACACACTCACACACATATGTACACATATACACATACAAAGGATGATGGCAGAGCTTAATCTTTCTGAAGCCCCATGGAGGTGGCCATTTCTCTGACTTTTGCAGGCTTTATAGGACACCTTCACCCCTTGCCTGCTGAGCACTTACTCTGGCTTCAAACACTTCCCTCAGACCCCTACTTCTATGGCTGGATTTCCTCTCTGATCTGAACTCCCTTTTTTTTTTGTAAGGACTCTTGTGATTATACTTAATATACCTGGATAACACCAGAGAATCTCTCCATTTCAAGATTCTAAACTTCATTGTATCTGCAAAGTCCTTTTGGCCACATGAAGCAACATGTTTTTGCAATTCTGCGGATTTAGATGTAAATATATTTGATAGCCATTCTTCTGTCTACCGAACATGATATTTCAGATCTTTCTATCATATATTTCTCTATTTTAAATGCATCCATTTGTCATCTCTCTTCAAAAAACTGGGGCCCCTACTTTGAAAGCATGGCTAATATTTCATGTTAGCAAGAGTGTGGAGCACCCACTCTGCTGGCCAAGACTTAAATTAGCACATCATTTTAGAAATGCAATAAATATGTGCACATCCTGTGTTCTAATGCCACTTTTGCAGATATACTTTAGAGAAACTGAAACCCATGTAAACAAGAGCAAAGGTTCAAGAATTGTCAAGTGATAGTATTTTAAACTGCAAAAAGTCGGACTTACAAGTCCACGTGGCAGAAACTGGCTAAGTAGAAACAATTGCCCACTTTTCTCCCTACATAGATAGTGACATTGAATTCTTGGATTTCATTACGTTAGTTTGGTTCCATGTGACCAGGATTTAACAAATGGAAAGTGAGGAAAATGAAGAAAATAATTTTTCATCTAGTCAGAAAAAAAATGGCCCATACAATACAGTCTTGCTTTCTAGTTCTGTATTAGCTGGATGATCCAACAGAGAACTCAAGAAGAGCTAAACATGGCAGTGATATAAAGTGGGAAAAGCTGAGATGCTCAGTTAGCATTCAGAGGATAGCTCACCAGGAGAGCTGCCTGACCAGAAGCATCAACCTTGAACTTTACACAAGTAAGAAATGAAAATTTATTGTGGGAATCAGGGACTTGTATTAACAGCAGAGGGTATATTTACTTTAGCTAAAAATTAGACAAGTGGATATCAGGCAGAAAATAGTAAAGGTATAGTGTGTACTGACACAGCCGAGCAGACTATAGGCCAAGTAAGGGCATGAGTTAGCACTGTACATGCCCAGCCCACATGGGTGACTCTTAAAGAGTCACTCTTAAAGACCCTTAAAGATACACATACTCACGATAAAAATAGTCCAGAGGGTATGCACAATATATAGAATGATCCTCTTCATTAAGTTTGAAAACATGTACAGTTTATGGCCATATCACCTTGAACGCACCCAGTCTCATCTGAAAACACATACAGCATTTCTACATACTGTTTAAAAATACCAACACAAAGGGAAGTTCAAAGAAATGTATGGAGATGATAAACTCAGGGGAGTGGCAGCTTTGGATGAAAGTTTGGCAGTCCCCAAAAGAGTTAAAGCACAGAGGTAAAACAAAAAAGTAGAACCCACCATTTCACTTCTAAATATATGAACAAGAGAACAGAAAATTTGGGCTTACATAAGAATTCATACATGAGTATTTGAAGAAGTATTCAAAGAAGAAACACTACTCCTTATAGCCACAAATTGAAACAATTGAGATATCCATAAATTGATGAAGGGGTAAATAAAATATGATAGATTCATGCAATAGAAAAATGTGACCTTAGCAAAGATTGAAATAATGACATGTATATAAATAGATGAACCTTGCAAACATGCCACTCACAGGGCCAGGGATATAGCTCAGTGGTTCCGGCACCTGTCTTGAAAGCGCAAGGACTGGGGGTTCAATCCCCAGTAACCACATAACAATACTGGGTGTGGAGACTCACCCCAGCAGCTATCAATACCACATACCACAGTGCCGGGCATGGTGGCTCATGCCTGTAATCCCAGCACTCGGGAGGCAGAGGTAGGAGGACTGCTGTGATGTGAGTTTGAGGCTAAGCTCAGGGTCAGCCTGAGCCACAAAGCGAGACCCTGTTTCAAAAAAAAAAAAAAAATACCACTCACAAAGAACCACAGATGGAATAATCGATCTTGTATATAGTATAAGAAATGTCCAGATTATGGACATGGACAGAAACAGAATGTAGACTGTTGCTGTCATGTTCTGGGACTTGGGTGGGTTTGGAGAAATAGAAAGTGATTGCTAATGGCTCCTAAGTTCTTTTAGAATTTATTAGGATACTCTAATATTGACAGTTTGACAGTTGTATAATTCCATAAATATTCCTGATTTGTATACTTCAATTGTCCAGAATATGAACTATATCACAGTGAAGCTTTTACTGGTAGAAATCAGAGGAGAGATCATCTCTAAGGGTAGGTAAGGCAGTACAATGTTGGAAAAGGACATCAAAGGACTATATAAATGAGATGCTATAAGGGTATTTGAGTTTTCATTTCAATATTCTTTCTATCTTGTATATGTTTAAACTGCTTAAAATAATTTTGTATGATACTTCCCAAAGGAATATTACTGGACTGACCAGTGTAAAACTATGATTACAACCAATTGTCAACCAACACCAGATACGTATATGATGCTTACACAGTAAAATAAATCTCGGGGCTTCACTCTTTATCTATGGAATCTGAGTCTCTGGAAGGTAAATTGACCATGAAAAGGGGCTGGCAATTTTGCTGAACAATCCATTTACAGAACAACTCATACTACTTCTCTGTTAAGGCAATCCACAACTGTATCATAGTTTTATAGCCTCCTCCCAGTAGTGACTTAGGTTCTGGGGTTTGAGGATAACCTTGTGTTGAAAAATATAAAACAGAGAAGACAGGAATATAATACAGCTAGTAGACAGGATTTCAAATGCTCTAACACAAAAATGATAAGTGTCTGAGGTGACAGATAATGTCTTTTGCCCCAATCTGATCCTTATACACTGTACACATATACTGAAGTATCATGCTGTATCCTATAAATATGTACAATTACAGTTTAATTTAACATAATATATATAAAAAGTAATGTGACACAAGATCACAGTATCTGCTTTGACAAAGGAAAGTGCCAAGACAACCAAATGATCAACAGACAAATTTTGGGGTTTTTTTGTGGCTTATAACTGGACTTTCTCTGTGTGTAATACATGTTGGATTTAAATATGGTTATAGTTATTATACTCTGTGGAAAACTCAGATTTAAATAGTTTTGAACAGTTTTTATATCCCCTTGGTTGTGACTATCATTTTTTAAAGTTTTTAAAACTGTTTTCTATCTTGTTGAAATTCTGTATATCCCAGTTTCTAGACCATCTAAAATATCCTCACAAGTCCCTCATTTGACCTTTTGTGCTTTCTCTACCTTGTAAGTATTCTTGTTCAAAATACTGAGCTCTTAGGCTCTTTATCCTCATTTTTGTGTTCTTTTTGCAATGTCTTACTTTTGTATGAGTTATAAAATAACTTTAACTGAAAAGATGGATATGTGTCTTATTTTTACTGGCTCAGTGTTTCTCAAAAAGTTTGTAAAGTTATTCATAACCCATCTTCCTTACTTCTGCAACATGCTGTCCATTATTTAGTTATAATTATTTAGATCAATTTTAAATTGAGTCACTTTAAAAATTTTCCTTATATATTACACATAAATACATGAAACTGCACAGGTTTGATGAGACTCCTCCATGATTAACGCACATTAATCCAATACTTGGCTGCTACCAATCTTTCTTTGTGAACTATGTAACATGTGAAGGAACAAAGCTACATTTTAGAGCACACAGCTTGCAAGTTTGTAAGGTCAGAATTTTACTCCAGAAAGCATTCCATCTCTCAGGTTACCAACTTTGGAAAGAGCCTACCAGAGAATGCTACTTACTCCCCTCTGACATTCATTCTCTAACCATTTTCCTAACACCGAAGCTCTACCTTCCAGTTCCCAGAGAACTTTGTAATCCCCTCCCAAGACTCCACCTCACTTTACCAGTGCCTCTTCATTGGGCAGAGTTAACTCTCTGGTTGCAGATGTTCCTCGTGACTCCTACAGCATCCTCTGCCTTCTCATTCCACCCACTGAACTGACTGTCCCAGCCACACCATGGAGCAATTAAATCAGAATAGCATAGAAAGGGTATGTTAAGGCTCCATAGACATCTCCAGTGTGATTTCATAGGATAACATATAAAGCAAAGATAATCAAAAATATATCAGGAGTGGGCTGAGGACTTAGCTCAGTGGTTCTGGTGCCTGCCTTGCAAGGTCCTGGGATCGATCCCTAGTAACCACATACAACAATGCTGGGCGGGATGACTTACACTCACCAGCAATCAGTACCACATACTACAGTGCCAGACGTCATGGCTCATGCCTGTAATCCCAGCTTTCAGGAGGCAGAGGCAGGAGGATAGCTGAGTTCAGGGCTGAGTTCAGGACCAGCCTGAACTATAAAGTGAGACCTCCTCTCAAAAAGCTAAATATGCATATCAAGAGATACATGATTTTGGCATCATAAGATACAACAGTGTATATTTCAATCACCATTACATCAAGTTTTGAACTTTGACCAATGTCTGTTAAAGTTTTCTAGTTGCAAAATGTACCCTATCTACTATTACCTCGATAAAGGATCAATGAAGAACATATACTAATAAAAACCTGCGAAGCTGGGTTTTACTTGACTTTATGAACATGGATGAACACAGGATTTACAAAGTTAAGATTCATCATAAACATTTTTATATATGTATATAAAATATAGATACACATATGCATTCAAGCATATGCTCACACACACACACATACACACACACAAACACACACACACACATATACTCACACACATACATATGCATTCACCAGTGCTAGACATTCAAGAAGTAAGTCTCAAAATATCTCTGCAGATACCGAATCCACTCTGGAATTCCACTCACAAAAGGGACATCTGGCACCCACATCAGCAATAGCAGTAGGATAATGGCTTAGATAGATGGCATGTGCAATGCATATTTTCATACATTCTGTACTGCCTAAACACTCAGCACTACTTGAATATTTTACTAATGACTGTACAATATTTGAACTGACTGAAATGAGGACCAGATTGCTTGCAAAGTGCTGACCAGTGATCCTCTCTAGATAAATTAATCTGCCTCAATATGATCAAATTTGATTCCTAGAATTGTACTCATTACTAATACTGTACCTCAGTTTTCCTTATGATCTTACTTCAAAATGCTCCTCGGTAAACCTTCAGACACTAATACCACATATCTGTACACACGCAGATAAACAGGTGCCCTAAAGAATTGTGTGCTGTTAGAATTTATGGGGAAAAAAGTTAATTTTGTTTTCAGTTTTACAAATAAAGAACAGTGAAGCACAAATATTAACATGCAGACAAGTGAAATGCTGGCACCATGAAACTACCTGTGATCTCAGGGAAAGAATCAGCTCTCACAAAATGAAAGGGGAGGTGGTTGTGACATTCTGATCATATGCCACCTATTCACTCTGACAGAGGCTGCCTGAGTGTTAGAGTATGTGGCCTACAGAACCAAACAGCTAATCTTGTATGTACATGTCTGTTTAATTTATGTAGTTCAGTCTCTGAAGACATATACTTCTTACAATGTGCTAAATAAATATATTTCAAACCTATGAAAGTAACAAATGCTCACCTAGCTAGTGAAATAGTGCAAAGCTTTGTCATGGGAAAAATCACTCCCTCTGCCCAACTGTTGCACTTTCTGGATGCCTGTGTCCCACAGATTGCAGAGTCAGACTGCCTTGATAAAACACTGGCTTCCTGCCTGGTGACCAGAGCAAAGTGAGGTTTTCCCTCCACCAGCTTTAGTTTCCTAATCCTTATAACAGGGACAAATTAAACACCTTGTTCCTAATCATGTTTGTATGTGCAAATGACACTAAAGATAATTTTTTAAAAAGAGAAAATATACACAATATCTTAACTTCATAGGAATTACATCTCAATGTGGGTAAAGCTAGAGATAAAAGGTTTAAATAAATGCATACTGCTTTTTAGTATATTTTTTAGTGTCTTTAGTAGTATCTTTTAGTATATTTTTAGTATCTTTATCTTATTTTAAATAATGCAATTACAATCCAATCATAAGCACATAGTTCACTAAAAAAAATACACTAAAGAATATTTATAATAGCACTGTTTGCAAGAACTCCATGTAGAAAACCAATCAACAGGCCAGACTAATATATTATATTTTCTTAATACAATGTAATGCTAGATAGCTATGAGGACAAGTGATCAACTCCCACCCAAAACAGCATGGAAAAATTTCATGCAGTATCAAATAACAAAGCCAGAAACAAATGAAAACTTACTCTATCCATTCATCAAAGATAGCAGAGGTCAAAATGACAGTCACTCAAGTAGAGCAACTAGAGTACAATGGGGGAGAGCTTCAAGGTGCCAGTTTACAGACACGTTCACTCTGCAAAAATGCAACGAGTTGTATGTTAAGATGTGTGTCTTTTTGTGCACATATGATGCTGTGATTAAACATTACAAATAAAATTTTAAATGAAGTATCATGATGTGACAGGGGTCAACTGACTTCTTAGAGGAAATATATCTGTGTATGAAGCATTTAGTCCTACACTTAAATAATAAAACGACCTAGAAAAGTCAAGTTCTTGGACCATGGGTTTTTGGTAAAAAAGGACACAAGTGCAACTGAAAGCCTGGCAGAGAATGGTGTGAGATGATGTAGAAGTGGGTAGGGTCATGTCATAAAAGACCATCATAGGCTAGGCAAGAACTTAAGACATGGTTCAGGGCCAGTGTGAAGTCATTGAAAGGTTCCATGTGCAAAACATTATAACGTGACATGGTGTATTTTTGTGAGCTCTTCACCTGTTTAAGTCAGTTTTGTCTTCAGTGTAATGGTAGTGAAAAATTCTATGGTGCACATCATGGGCCTAACAATGTGTAGCATATCTTTAAACACACTAATGTTACCATATTTTGCAGAGTTTAAAACCCCAGAAGTTGCAAGATATATCACTATTTTATGAATCATTGTGAAAGAAAAAAGTTACCAATTAAAATATCACAACACTTATCACTTACAATCACTTATCACTTATCGACTAAAACTTACAAGTTTTAGTTTACCTTATAAATAAGTTCTTTGGGACTTGCTGGATCATGAATTTTCATGTTGTCACCCTTTGAGCATCGTACATAAATATATAAATAAAAATTAGTTTAATTTCAATTATAATGCTTTCCCATTCATTAGCTGCCTTCTCTGAGTCACTTTTGAACTCAGGATCCTCAAAACACATGTTTTGAGAAGTTGCACAGATGATAGAAATGTGTGAGGGTAGCCACTGAAAGTCATACCCTACTTTAGCAATTTCTCCTTGAGGCCATAGAAGTCAAGCTCAATATCTGCACTGAAAATATGAATATGAATCCTAGTCATTATTTCCCAGGAAGACAAAGACTAACACTAAAAACGTATGTGAGGCACTGGGGCCATTTAGGGAAGAAAGGAAGTCAGCATAAAATGATATCAGGATGTATGTGTCCCTCTGAAGCAGTTATCTAAGCCCACACATTCTAGTCTAGACCATCTTCTACCCTGTGACCTCACAGCCAGACCCTGCCTGCCTCCTGGTTGGAATAGTAACTACTTTAAGATGTCAAGTTGTTGTTCAGGTATGATATTCTAACAGTTCCATCTGTTACAGCTGTTTGTGTTCTGAATTTTCTGCTTTTAACATGGCTCCCTAGTCCCATAGTCTTAATAATGCTTAAAGGTTTTCCACTGGAATCTTTTTCATTACTACTCTTTGAAGGTTTTCCTTTCTTCTGTCTTCTAAATTGATAATTAAATTCAATCATGCCCACCTTACTGCAGGGGAAGTAAGAGCCAATACGTTCCTGTTTCACATACCTAGTGATGATTTCTGCCCTACTCCCAAATAGCTTAAACCAACCTGCCTCTTCTAAAATTCTCTTGCTCAGGCCAAACATAGCTCCTCATAGTAGACAATGGAGATAGCTCTCAAATGCAGAAAGCACCAACACAGAGTTACATTGCAGTAGAATACCAATTTCTGGGTAATTTCTGTGTGAGGATCAATCTGATTTAATGAACATTCTGAATTACAGAAGATTGGAACTCTCGGTCCAAATACTTTTGGGACTCTGAGGGCAGGCTCTGAAGGAAACTTGACTGGCAAGTTTTGGAAAATGGCAAATGGTTTAATTTCTTTAAAACCTCAGTTTCATCGAGCAAAACATAAAGATTCCAATAGTATGAACCTCCTAACGTTATTGTAGGCATACAGCTTCACACATTAAAAATGAAACAAAGGATAGCTGTTCTGATGGTTAATTTACATGTCATCTTTAGTGGGTCATGATATGCTATAAATCTGGGTAAATGTTGTCTCTCGGTGTGTTGTAAGGATATTTTCAGAAGAGGGAGAAGTGCTTGAGTCAGTAGATAGAATAAAGTAGATTGTCCAGCAGGGTTCAGGTACAGATCACTCCACCAATGAGGGCTTACCTAGAGCACAGAGTGGAGCAGGGCTGAGTTCACTCCCTGTTTGGATAGTTACACTGGGACACTGGTCTCCTCCTGCCCTCTGGACTCTGGTTCTCAAGTCTTCAGGCTGAGACTGAAATTAGACTTTCTTCTCTCAGCAAAACACCAGTTTCCTTGGACTTGCAGAGAGCAAGGCTAAAAGACATTTCAGCCCCCACAATCCCACAAGCCAATACCTTATGATAAATCTCTTATCTCTGGAGAACATTGCTGCATACAGCTGTCATTTCTATTACAACTGTTATCAGTTCTATTATTTCATGATAACTACCACTCTGTGAACAGTGTGCTGTTTAGAGAATAGCTGTATAAGAGATAAAACACTTGGGCTCTCAATCCACTCCTAACTCACATGACTGAACAAATCTCTTAACATCTCAGATGTTTCCTAAATAGAACCAAAATCATGGTATAAGATGAATCTGGGAATGATACAAATACGGACATTTCATGGTAACAGTCTTTGGCTGAAGAGGAGAATCAAAACCATGACAGCTTCAAGCTCCGTTTCCATGATTTCACATCCATATAATAAAACACTTTTATCCAAATGGAAAAGATCTACACATAGAAAAGATCTGAGTAACAACCAACATCATCATGTGCATTTACCGATTGCCTATTTCTGTGTTAAGCACAGCCCTCTGATTCATTTAATCAACATGTATTTTTGATCTCCCAATAGGTGGTAAGCCCTGGATAAAAAAGCCTGAAAAAAATAAACAAGGTCAAAACCTTAAGGGAAAGATATTTTAATGTATATATAACAAATAGATAAATGAACAAAACAATTTCAGAAAGTAAAAAGAAAAAAGATATGTAAAAATTAATCCAGAACCATATTTTTCACGTAGAACACAACGATTTTTCTGAGGTAACTAATAGAATTATTTTTTAATGTTTAGGAAATCACTGTTCAGAGGAGCTAAGCTAGTAGATTTGCACAGCTAGGAGATATAAGCAAGGGCAAGAAGCCATGCCTGCCAAGTCCAGAGCCCAGTAATTCAGCTCTAGGCAAGCTGTCTTTGCATATGGAGGCAAACTCCAGATTGTGTCTAAGATTTATACCCAATTCCAAGCCTTAAAAAATGAGAATCCAGGACTGGTGACTGACAGATTTTTTATTTGGCCCAACTTCAGTTGGGCTCCTAAATCTTCTCCTAGGATCACTTGTACACTTCCTTTTTTAAAAAACTGAAATATTTATTGGTACATTACATATACATATCATGACTGCACTCTACAATGAGAATTTGTACCAGTATATGACACAACTTTATTCTCGTTTTTCCCATAGCCCTACCCCCTCTCACCCCCCAATATACATAAACTTTGTTTCCTTTCTTTTTTATTATAATCTCATTATTTTTCCCCTTCACCCTATTTCACTTTGAATATTTTCTATTTCACAATTTATATCATACAATTCTAGAACTCATTTACATTTTTATTTTCTCATACCAGAGAAAAGATGCGATACTTACATATCTGTGACCTATTTATTTCACTTATGAGGATATCCTCAAGATATGTCCATTTAAGTAAAATGATTCAAACTTATTATTTTTAATGGCAGGGTAATACTCCATTATGTAGAAGAACCACAGTTTTCTTAGCCAGTCTCCAGTTGATGGATAGTTGGGTTGTTTCCAAGACTTCCTTTTAAAATCTACTTTTAGAAAAATATGCTACTGAGTTTAGTCAAAACTTCGTACTCTCACTGTCTTATCACCTTAGAAATCTGATGAAATTCCTTCTCCATCATCATTCCCAGAGTATCTGCTTACTCTGGCCTATTTTTAGGAAGGACCCTGGTCAATTGATTTAACCACAATCTCCTCTTTCCCCAGACATTTCCTCTTCACAATTTTTCACTCACTCACCACGATGTTGCTCCCTAACTACTAATTCCCATTTACTCACACTCTACTCAGAGTTGAACCCAATCTCTCTCCCTCTCTCTAGTCCCTCCCCTTGTCCCCCTTCTCCCTTTTTATGCAAAATCTCATTACCATGGTCCCTACACTTATTGGGATGGCCCTGAATAATGTCTTCCTTATCATGCGTTAACAAGCAGCACTGAATTACTCTTTTAACACAGTCCATTGACATGGAAATAATACTGTATTTATCAGATGTTCTCTTTCAGGACACAGTTTTGGACACTCACAAATTAGAGGAGGAAAGATGTAATTTGCTCATGGTGTCACATGCTGGCTCTATTACAGAGATATCATAGCAGCAAGTATGGTGGAACTTAGCTGCTTAGTTCATGGCAGGTAAAAGCAGAGCTGGGGAGCAGTCGCAGAGAGGAACAGGCAAGGGACCACGAACAGTACCCACAGAAAGACTTTGATACTTTGATGGCCCACTTGGACACACCCAGGAGTAGACTCTATTTGTCTTTCTCTTGTGGGGTTTTGTGATTGTTGTTGTTTTGCAGTACCTGGGATCGAACTCACAAGCTCGCACTTTCGAGGCAGGCAGAGGCACCACTGAGCTAAATCCTGGGCACTAATCTGTTTCTTAATCCAATGAAGCTGATGTAAGGATCGACTTTCACAAGTTCCTCAGGGGTCTAAATTTCAGAAGACACTGAGGGTGAGGCCAAAGAACTCAAGTCATTTCAGGGAAAGTAAACGCATGTGAGCCTATGCCCACAAACCCTCATGGTCCTAAGGCTTCTTGGTATACAGTCTCTGAATGGAGGGATGGATAGATGAAACTGTCATTAAAATGTATATCTGATAATATTCCATGGAAAAAACTTAAAGACCATGGTCTCAGAGGGCCTCAAATCAATCATTAGTTAATATTCAAAGTTTTCCCTCTCAAAAGGATCTATATGAATACAACAAAACCAACAAAATGGTGATTGTATTACTGTTAAATGTAAGAAGACAGGATAAGATTGTAGAAATACTACAAACAAGGATAGTGGAGAGAACCACAGCTAAAGTAAGATAGACAAAATAACATAGCGGCTATCAAAGTTATTGTCAAAGTTTTCTTATCTAGAAGTTGAACTCACTTAACAAAACATGACACAAGAAAGGATCCCCGATTCCAAACACAGAGAGAAAATAGACTGAGAAATTCTAAGAAAAAAAAATCAGTATAAATCAAGAGCCACGTACCTACTTTTTACGTCAGTTTGGAACAACATGTGTTTCCTAACTCACCATAAGGCCATTTCCCTGAGCAACATTTAGGATGAAACTTTCTCATTGATTTTATTCTCATTAAATTAGGTTCTGAATATACAAATGAGTTTTCATTTCAATTTCAGTCTAAATCAGTGTATCAACACAAATCTATTTCTTACCAAGGTTCCAAAATAGAAGGAGCAGTACAATAGCAAAATTAGGACACAAAGATGAAAAACTAAGATTGCAAGAGAAGAGAGGCGAATACCCACCATATACTATCTTTGGTAACTTATACCTCATTTCCAGGAAAGATCGGCTAGGTTCAAGTACAATCACTTCAGTAAATTAGGGCTGCCAAAGCTGTGTGACTAGATAAGTATCACAAGGTCAGACATCTTTTTAGACTATAATTACATTGCTCTGTAGTTCTTTTACCTGCACTAAGAAGCACAGTTTGTTTGTTTGTTTGTTTGTTTCCCTGACCACATCTGCTGCTCCTACTTCTCAAGGTGGCATCTGGTCATCTTTGTAGATGTTCTTTTTGTGTGTCCAGGTAGTTTGAGAGAAAGTCATTGCACGCTGACTTCCATTTGTGGAGGTGCTTCGGAGCCCAATGGGTAAAAAAGAAACGCACCCCCCCTCCTGGCCAGGTTGCAGCGATTGTAGTAACAATAGGCACTGCCTTGAGATCCACAGAAGTCAGACTGGAACCACGGGGACTCATCCCTGAGATGCTTGTTGAAGCTGTTGGAAACTACAAGACACCATTTTCTGAATCTGAAAGTCAGTGGGATTTAAGACAACAGCAACTGGAAATCATCTTCTCTGAAAATTTGAGAGGCTACCCAGAGAATGAAGCCCACCCAGAAACTGTCAGACTGGAAAGATGAGGAAGAAATGACATCAGAGAAATTTTTTTGAGATCCTTACCCACTATACTCCCCAACTTTTCACCTAACAGATCAATAAGTTCTCAGTTTTCTTGATCCTCTTTTAGTTGAATTTCCATCCTTTTCAGAAGAATCCTGTTGATATCTCTCTGTACAGCACTTACTATGTCATGTGCTGAACATACAACTTTACTGTACAGCACATACATTCAGTTTTTCTCTGGAATTGTAGTTTTCATGAAAATAAATCAAAAGATCCAATTGGGAGAAAGGAAGCTTTTTCTTTGAATCCATTTTATGAAACTCAAATTTGCCTTAGATGTAAAATGTTTGTACTTTATTTTAGATTCTAACTAAATTGGGATATAGTCTAACTAAATTGGGATAAAGACTATATCCTACACAAAGAAAATGTGTGGTTCGTGTTTTAATTTGAAACAAGGGACTCATTAATTACAAAGGAATGGAAGTACATGGAAATACAGGATTTCTAATTGACTCGGGTTCTCTGAATTTCTATAAAGACTACTTCCTGCCTTCCCCTCTCTCCCTCAAATCTTTGCCATCACCAGTATTGTAACAATCGCAACTTTCCTCCTCAAACTCAGTAGATAAATCCTTCTTCAAAAATAGTGAGTGGAACCTTCACAAAGAGACTACTTTGACTTTTCCCCACCAAATTTCTATAAATCTATCCCATCCCGTCCTTTCCTCTGGATCCAGTAGAACAGATGCTCTGCCTGCTGGTATTCCACAGATTATTTTTTCTGCATCTCCTCAACATCAGTGATTTCTCCTCAACATCAGTGCTTTCTACACTTTTCATATTCTCCTTCCATCTGGATCCTTCCCATCAATTTTTAAACATGCTCAAATCCATCCATCTTTGTAAATCTGTTCTCCTCAACTCCACATTTCCATCTACCTTTATTTTTTATTCTTAATTCTTTTCATTCTTTCACACAATAATTCTTTAAAGTAATTGTTATAACTCACTATCTCCATTTACTTATCTTCTACTCTCTACTCTTTGACTCAAATTTCCTCCAAGACAAAGTGAAGAATAAAAGAATATTCCACAGGAGGGTGTTTGGCTGAAAGGAAAGAAGTATTCATAGCACTTTACCTAGAACCTAACAACACAAGTAGTCACCATATTATTTATGCATTTCTTTAAAATTTACTGTTCAACTAAAGAAGGGAGTACTATGCTTCTCTCAAGTTTCTTTAAACTCAGTGGGAAGGACAAGAAAAGAAATAGCACATAAATACAAGGCACAGTGATCCCAAAGGATTATAGTAAGAACAGTGCAAATGGAGTCACCATAGAGAGTCTTTTAGGGTGCAGAATGCACCATTCTAGGAGGTACTGTTTAGTGGACTGGTGGGCATGCTGCCCTGTACAATTTGTGGAACTAGAGGCTTTGAACATGATCATCCTGTGTGCTGAGCCCTGAAGTTCTGCCCAGCAAATGGCAGTGTCAGGACCAACAGGTTCAATAACTGAAGGGATCCAAGATAGTAAAGAAGAGCTTAGTGTTGTTATTCAAAGCCACTAAGAACCATTTTACCTTTACCCCTGATAGTTCTCATCAAATTCTTTCTCTTTATTCCTTTTAGGAACACAGAAATTATGAAAGAACCTTTACACACATCTTCTCCCATTCCAAGTATCTCTTGGAAAAATATTCTATTGATTTCCTGTATATACCAAATCAGTTTCATAAAACCTACCTAATCTCCAACCCAAGGCTTAACAGCTATTATTAAGCACAATGACTTGGAGTCTCCTTAACTTGCCAACCCATTGGCAGTTGTTGATATGACCACATCAACTTTGGATTCTTTCTCCACCATTGTCTGTGGCAGACAGCCAAAGTTAAAACACTTTCTCAACTCTCCTAAACTATGTAAATGAATACACTGTTGTTAAGGACACCACCTGGTTATTTCTGAAATATCAACTACCAGTTGTTAACTTCTCAATATCCATTCCGTACTTCTCTATCAAGTGTATTTCAGTACCCAGTTAAAATTCATTAACATTCACTGTTTATCACATATACATAGGACCTAAAATACTTGTATCCATGCATTAAAAATTTTACTACATTATGTTTTTTCTCTATGCAAAGTTACTTTTAGTTTGAGGATTTCTAGCAAGACTTACACTCAAAATCATTTTAATTATCCATGTCAATAGATATAACTTTAATTTTGTATTTTCTAACTTTCATTACCATCATGGTATCAGCTACCAAAAAAGGTCACAGCATGACCTAGATAGATCATGTGGGACACAGAGTTCCAGTAATGCCTTCAAAGAGACAGCTTACCAACTGGTCCCCAGTCTCTCCTAGAAGGCAATTGCATTACATGGGTAAATGCTTTACTCCCGGGAATGTGCTTGTCTCATTGCAAGGTCAGTTGTAGCCTTAATTCTGTTCTATTTTTCAACATTAGATGCATGTGACAGCTGTATGCTTAATTATCTAGAACTCCAAATCAGCATCCACAGTTATATTGCAATGTTTATTTGGAAATAATTTTGAGTACAAGTTAAATTCTGACTTGATGCCCTTTTACACATTTCACATGGAGTGTTCTTCTCTACTCTTGCGGCTTAGTGAATAAATACACTCACAATTGACTAGTAAATATGGTTTGTTTTGTTTTGTTTTGTTTTAAACAATAACATTGCAAAGAGCTCTGATACATGTAAACACATGCTCAGGGTACAACAGGGACAGGTGTAGAAATTTTGTTAGTGTCTACCTACATCACTAGTGACACCACCAACCAGAATCTTCCCCTGAGGGCTACTGAAATCACAGAAAATGGAAGGAAATAGGAAGTGACATTCGTGAGAACACTCTTCATTCTTCTACCAAAGATCAGAGCTGTTGGATAAATATCTCAGTCTTCTCTTTTTCAGGCAGACTAATTTTGAAACATGAGTGTGGCTACATTTTCCAGTTTCCCCAATTTAATAATCCAGTCTTGGTAGCCTTCTGTTATGACCTGAACATATATGTCTTTAAAATTCGCGTGTTGGAATTTAAACCTAAAGATGATAGTATTACCAAGTGGGGCGTTTGGCAGGTGACTGGATCATGATGACTCTGCTGTCATGAGTATGAGTACAGAACAGCTTGAAAGAAATTTGCCTTGCACTCTCTGTCATGTGGGGACACAGCATTAGCTCAACCCTTCCAGATGGCGCAGCTCAAAGGTCCCTTCTTAAAGCAGAGAGCACACCCTTACCAGACACTGAGTCTCCTGGTGGCTTGACTTTGGACTTCCCAATACTCCAGAACTATGAAAAACTAATCCTTATCATCTAAAAAGTATCCAGGCTAAGCTCTTCTGTTGCAGGACCAGATATGGACTAAGTCACATGCCTTCCTTGTGCTACTTTCTCTCTCCCTTAATGGTATCCCATGAACATTCCAAACAAAAGATTTTATTTTGAATCTCTACCTCAGAAATCCAAAATAAAATGGAAGAAGTCAAAGGAATTAAGCTTTAGAACTTAAGGAAACATATATATTACATAATATATATGTAATATATATATATTTTATAATATATTGCTTTTCATGTTTTATCCTTACGGCTGAATAATCTCAGTCCATTAAACAAAGCAGCAGAAACATCTCATTTATTAACCAAAGGAGGAGAAGGATGATAACATTTAATTTGTAAGGTTTCTGGGAAGATTAGGCAACACGGAATATATATTATATAAAATATGTTTCTGGCAAATAGTGTGTTCACAGATCTTAGTCATTGTTAGTGTCATTGTTCCAACTCTGAGGCATATCTTTTCTTTTTCTATGCAAGCAAAAATTTGTTGAACATCTATTATGTGTCATCACCTCATTGGGGGAATATGTCATTTCTGAGAGAAAAAGTTATGATCTAAATTCTGGACTTCCCAATACTCTGTAGACATCTACCTGTGGGAGATGCTATTTGCATTGAGAAAAACATTGCAGACAATTGGGAGAGATGCAGCTGTAGCAACTTTAAAAGCATAAAGGCCAGATTAAGCTTGAACCAGTACAACCTGAAAACTCTGAACCACCTGAAAAGTCACAAAGTCTTGGCAGAGGACATCACAGGGAAACTGGGATGCATCCTCAAATGGCCTCAGTGTTACTTCTCCTTGTAGCCTCACCATTTGTGATGCAGTTTTGCAGTGACCCTCCCTAAGAAGTGATTTGTGTTTTCCATCTTTAAATCTAGCTGGCCTTGAGACTGATTTTGGCAAAGAGGATGTACCTGAAGTGACAACATGCTGATTCTCAGCCTGAACCTTCAGAGCTCTGTGCAGCTCATTTTTCACTCTTAGGGATGTTCCTTTCCTGTGGAAAAGCCCATGACAGCCTGGTGAGGAGGAGAGTCTTGCAATCCATCCAGCACCTCTGTGTAAGTCCTAGGGCAGCTAGCTCGGCTGCCTTTCTGGGCTGCATTTCTTCTTACCGCACTCTTTGTTTTTGGGTCCCAGGATCTAAGACGTGGTTCCCTTTTGTATCCATGCACACTCGCTGTAGAGAGGTCCAGTCTGTGGGGCCTGATATTACCTCTTCACTGAGTCCTACATTTTTGCCGCTAGCCCAGATTTCTCAAGACCTCCAGACTCATTTTTTTCGACAAACTTTTCATCTCCACCAAAAATAGACATCTTCTGGGTGGTTTGCTACCTAGAAGTAAATCCCAAATTTTCCTCCAGAAATTATCTTATCAGCTGAATTTGATGCTTTTAGTTGCTCAACTTGAAAACCCTAGAGTCATCCTGGATTCTTATTTGGCTGTCACAGCCCATGTCCAAGCCAGGGAAAATCTTGTCTTCACAATATATCATGGCGGAGTCACTGTTCATCACTTCTGCTGCTATAACCTTGATCAGATCACCCTTAAGTCTCACCTGAAACACTCTCCCATTGTCCTCCTGACCACTCTTCCAGCTTCTCCGTTCTTCTCTCAACAGGGGAGACAGTGTACATATCATGTCATATCATAAAATGTCACATCAAATCCTTCCCTCCGTTCAGCCTCTTGTTCAAAGTGAAGGCCATGGTTCTGATCATAGCACCCCAGGCCCTACACCACTGATGGTGAATTTTTTAGAGCTTTCAGTGCCAATAAATAGCCCACTGTGGGACCCTTGCCATAACTCCATCACTGCCTTACGTGGTCTGACCTTCATATTCCTGACATCATCTCCTTGCATTAATTTCCTTACTCATTTTTTTGGAGTCACACTGACCATCTTGAACTTCCTCAAACAAGCCAAGTGTTCTACCTCAGGGCCTTCGCACTGGCTGTTACCACTGCTTACAGTTTTCTTCTATATGTATTTATAGTTAAGTACTGTGTACTTTTTTTTTTACTGTGTACCTTTCATTCAAAGTTAAAATACATTTAAGATAATACTTCATAAAATTACAATGGAGCTGAAAATTCCTATTGTCATAGTCATCATAATGCTGCAGTGCATGATTAATCTTGTACTTATCGCTGATGCTGGTGTTCACAAACCTACAGCAGTGTCAGTCGCACTAAGAACTATGTATCACACACAGTAGTTGATAATGACGAACAAGTTATTACTTTATGTAGTTACTGTAATATTACTTTTATTATTTGAGAATGTACTCATACTTATTTAAAAAAAAGTTGTCAGGCAGCATGCATGTTTTGTCAGCAGTAGCTCACACATCTTTATCTTACTGTGTTCTCTGGAGAGCAGCAAGAAGCCAGGCCTAGCAACTGATCTACACCAGCCAGGTTCATATAAATCCTTTATATAATATTTTCAGCAGGCCTCAATGGTAGGATTTTCAGGCCATGTCCGTGGTACCCTTTCATTGATGTCTGTTCCAAGTTTCCTGTTTCAGACTACATCCTTTACCATTTATTCATCTCACCCTTTCTGATCACTCTTATCCAACCTTATTTCTTCAGAGCATACCTCACCTTCTGACATTTTGTACATCTAGATATTCTTATTGTTTATTGTCCATTTTTCCTTCCATAGGAGGTCTTGGGTGCTCATGGGTGACCTCCACGTGCCTAAGAGCCACCCAAATAAACACGATAATGTTCAACATCTCTCTGATGAATGAATGTGTTACACTGGAAATTGTGACTGTAGTGCTTGTCAAAGAATAAAATAGACAACGGCATTACTCTAATAGACAGATCCCATTATCATTATTTTAATTCTACCAATTAAGTGATTAAATTAGAACCAAGATTTTTAATTTTAACAGGAACACCTACAGTCACTGAATACCTGTTGAATATAGAAAAGAATGCTCTTCAATGAGTGGGCTGTGCTCTGTGTTTAAGTAAAATTGAGGTCTAGAATGAAACAAGGAGCCTCTACTATCACACTAGTAGGCCTGGCCAAAAAAATAATTTCTAGGGAGAATTCTGGAATCCTCATATGTTTTTCATTATTTTTTTTAACCAAGGTACAGTGCTATCATTATTCTAAATTGCCTTGGGTAATTCCAATATTGATTTTGAGAACTTTCCAACCATTCTATAGAATGTATATTATTTATAAGATTCTACTTCACTGCTGGGAGCATGACTGCATTCCTCATGTTTTATACTTTCCAGATGATAGTGTCATGTGAACTATGGTCACAAACTTTTGAGTTGCGATAATCCCGGCTTCCAGCAAGCTCATGATTATGATTTCTTCTATTGAATTCAAGTAAAACAGAGGAAATTTTTTATAGCTGTCCATTGTTGAAAAATATTTCCAAAGTTGCTTAAATAAATATTTCCACAAAATATCTTGAAATTATAACCTTTTAAATAAACTTCATACCAGCATAGGAATCTTATTTCTAGTTATTTTAAAGAGAAAATCATAGAAATGAATTTAAAATATCATTTGTCTTATATCTAAATTATTAAACAAGTTGTCTTGTATTTTCAATAAGATTTATTTTGATTCATTTCCTTACCAATCAATTCTAGTTTCTTTTCATTTTACACTGCATCCATTACTATAAAAGCCTGGGTGCCAAACACTTGGGAAGAACTGAATAAAACCCCAATTTTCAGTAGAAAACAAGATTACATTCAGGCAAGAGTCATATCACTAGGCAAGAATATCACACCAGGCTTGAGAAAACAGAGCAGTGGGTGTAAGTTACATCTAGTGATCACATAATTATTCTTAACGATTTTCAAGAAGCTCAATTTATTTAATCTATCAGTAGAAAGCTGACTGCTAACTTGTGGTTGGATCACTTTCTCTCTTTTCAGTGCTTTTAGGATCTCTACCAAATACTCATATCCAGTATTAGATTTTTTTAATCTTAGTCTAGCAAGCAGGTAGGGGTTATTAATATTTCCCTCTACATCTCTTTCATTGATAAAAAGTACAAAATTTTAGTGTGGAACTTTACTTTTTCAGGAGACAAATCAAACCATGTCTAGATTCTGTTGCAGAATCTTAAAGTCAAGTGTTTTTTTGTTTTGTTTTGTTTCATTTTTCCAGTTGTAAAAACTCAAGCTTTTTAGTCTTGACAATATTCACTCACCCCAAAACAGGTGCTAAACACTTGCCATGAGAACAAAGAAAGCTGGGCGCAGAGGATACAAAAATAAAGACCACACATGTGCCTGCCTTATAGAATAATTCTCAGCCCAGTGTAAATAAGAAAGGAGGCAAGTAAGAAAAGATCTGAAAAACACTGTGATGAATGTTTGAGTGCCAGTCCTTGTGGGGGAACTCTGTTGGGGGTGGTAGATAGTGGTAGTTAGGGAGAACTTTTCAGGAAGGAGATAAATGATAATTAGATGACTTACTGTTCTTTTTGGAAGTGGGAAGAAGACATGAACAAAGAAGTTTACACAAGATAAGAGGAGTATGATAGCAGTGGAAATAGAAGGATATGTGCAAAGAAAATTGTTTTAAATGATGAAATTTAACTGTCAGGAGGGAGAGTGACTGTACCTGAAATAATAAAGAGATAGGACACACACAAGGGAAGTATTGATTACCTCAAAATTCTCTTTTTTTTTTTTGAGAGAGAGTCTCACTTTTGTGGTTCAGGCTGGCCCTGAGCTCAGCCTCAAACTCACATCACAGCAATCCTCCTGCCTCTGCCTTCCGAGTGCTGGGATTACAGGCGTGAGCCACTACACCCAGCACTGTGGTATGTGTTACTGGTTGCTGCTGGGGTGAATCTCCACGCCCAGTATTGTATGTGGTTACCAGGGATTGAACCCAGGCCCTTGCGCTTGAAAGACAGGCGCTGGAACCACTGAGCTATATCCCCGGCCCTACCTCAAAATTCTTATATAGGTAATACAAACTACAGCCAGAGATCAGTTCCAAAGTTCTTTGCACACAGTAAAATCCATGTACTCATAACCCATGCACTTGTCCTACTGCACAGGACATTATCTCCAGACTACTTATAATATTGAAATAATACTGTCATGGTATATAGCTAGATATCCCCCCAAAGCCTCATGTGCTTATAAGTGAGAAGTTTTGAGGATGGCTGGTTTAGGGTATGTAAATTAAGGATTAAGGATGTGCAGATTAAGGATGTGATACCGGGTTGAGGGCTGTGGATAACAGAATCCTCACTCTGAGACTGGGTGACACTAATCAGAAGACTTGTAACCAACAGAGAATATAAAGGAACAGAAAAAAATGCGAGCTTGCTCCTGTTTCTGCTGCTTAAGCCAGTTCTGCTGTGTGTTGCTCCTTGCTGCTTACTACCTTTCCATGAGCAGTTTCTCCAGTATCCCCAGCTAGGCCTCCCCTCCCTAGAGCCAGTTGACTATGGACTGCAACCTCTACAAAGGTAACTTGAAATAAATCTTTCCTTTTTTAACTTCAGATATTGGAGATTTTGTCTCAGTAATAAGAAAGTAACTAAGACAAATGTCAATGTTAATAGATGTTGAACTATATTTAGGAGAAATATATTCTCCTAAACTCCTATGAACTATATTTAGGAGAAAATGACCAAGAAAAAAATGTCAGTACAGGTTCAGTACAAGTGCTATCTATTTTTTTTAATATTTTTGATCTGTAGTTGGTTGAACCCATGAGTAGAGAGGGCCACCTGTACTGATTTCACTAAAAACATGAATAATGTTTATTCAAATATTATTGGAAAATTACTTTTTTGTTTGTTTTCATATCTTTAAAACCTAGAGGAGAACATTGACCTAAAAACCATATGGATGAGGAAAGCTCTAAATTATGTTTCTATTTTTTTCTTTAACTCCCCCTTCTCCGTCACTGTTTTCTTTTTTGGAGGTTAAATACTACCTACCCAGCAACTGCTCCTACTTTGAAGAAAGAATCTTCCTTTTGAACAAGTGAAGTATAAATTTTGGATTCTTTTAGGAAGTTTGCTTTACCAGTCAATAAAATGCAATGGAGCTAGACAATTAGGCAAAGGGAACAACGTGGCTGACAATTAAAAACAATTAGTTAGAAAATTAGTCTTTCACAAATAACATTTGCATGACTCACATGACCATCCTTAGAAGTGAACACAAGAAGTTCCATCTACAACACAGAGTTTCTTAAATTATATGTCTAACTTGGACTTTAATTGAAAGGTGGAGCTAACAACAATTGAGTCTTCAATTTTACATGTGTTGGTCTTTTCTCCTTCACACTTATCTCTTCTGTATTTCTTAAATTGCTATTAAAAAGTGATAGAACCAATATTGTTGATATAAAGTTTTCTTAATTTAGTAGAGCAGTGGAGTAGTGCAGAAGTAGAGATATTAACTAGTGCTTTAAAGAAGATACAATAGCACTCTTCACTGCCAATGTACCTTTATTGCCAGGAACATGAATGGTGATTCCACGAAATCCTACAATAAAATATCTGTTTAAAAATGTTGTTAAATTTACTTCTTATACAAGCAATAAAATATTGATTTGGGGCTTTGATCATGCAGTTCATCATATTAAAGAACACAGCAAGACTGTCAATGTATTTCCATTCCCTTTTCATGAGGAAGTCTACATGGACAGAAATGCTGACTCTGAGGCTATGAGTGGAGTCAAACTGGGTTGACTAATCCAGTAACTTTATAATTATTGAAAGTGCAAGGAGTCCAAACAGAACTTCTCTTTGTATCCACTCAGTTGTTATACAGCACAGGATTATGGAATTTTGATGGAAGTCTACCTCTACTCTAACTCCTTGAGTGACCTGATAGTAGCACCCTCATAAAGATTAATATGCACAGTTGAAATAATGGGTAACATTTTACCATTTCTCATTCAATATGCTAGTTATAATCACACAAGTGTATTACTTTTTTTTTTTTTTTTTTGAGACAAGGTCTTTATTTTGTAGCTCGGGCTGGTCCTGAGCTCACTATGTAGCCCAGGCCATCCTTGAACTCACAGCAGTCCTGCCTCTGCCTCCAGAGTGCTGGGATTATAGGTGTAAGCCACCATGCCCAGCATGGATTGTATTACATTTTTAATAATTGACATTGATACTACATGCTCAGCCAATTATGTACGTGCCTTCATTCAATTTAGAAACCAGATTTAAATCTAGGATACTTGAATTTCAGAACATGGTGAAGCAAGAATAACTAGCCACATGGCTTTTTCTTTCCACTCTGATTTCTAATGTATAGAAGACATGTTCACACGTCCATGGCCCATCCGGTCCCTCTCATGGTGGTCTTCTGCCCCTCTAGCAACCAGGAGCCCTATGACCAGAAATCCAAAAATTGCAAGCACAGAAAAGTAGATCCAGGGCTCCAGGCAGAAGGTGAGCTCTGGGATCAGGGCCATAGAGCAGGCTCTGCAGATGTGTGGAAGCTGGCAACGCAGAGCAAGGAAGTCCTGTAACATGCAAGGACCAAGGCAGGGGCCTCGCTTGGTGATTTAAGATTATCCTCGCTGTCCTGTTTTAGTGCAATTGAAAATAATTACTTTTTTCACCTTTTTGTTTACAAGTTCATACACCATTATAAAAGCAACAATATCAATTTTAAATTATCTAGACATTTTATGTTTATGAGAGGAATAACAGTAGGAATAAAATTGATCTGATGATTTTTAGTATTTTCTATCAAAGTTATTAAAGCTAAGTTCAGTGTCCATTGTTGATTAAACTCAATCATAATGGTAAAATTATCTAAATAAAAGACAATTTAGAAAAAAAAGCCTATATCTGTGCTGTTCCCTGATCTATTTCCACAGATGAGTATAGCATCTCATAATCCAATCATCTTTCAAAAGCTCCATGTCTCAATGCATGAGACTTTTGGGAGACATTTTAAATCTAAACCACAATAAGGTCGTAATTATTAATTTATGTAATATGCACTCACTGATTATGTGATGTGTCAGGGACTTTATCAAGTTTATCAGTAATTAGGCTTAGTTTGTATGTGAATGAAAGAAACTGGCTAACTTGGGTGAAAGGAATTTACTAGAACAAATCAGTTACCTAAACATTATTTCCAGGAATGCAGGAAGGACAAAAAAAAAAAAAATCTCCAAAACTCAAATACAAAAATTCAGTCTTGGAAGCAGACAAGAAGTTTGTCAGCTTTGGGTCAAAAACTTTTTTTTAAAAAATTTTATCTTTATTGGTACATTAAATATACACATCATGATTGCACTCCATAATGGGGATTTGTACCAGTATAAGACACAACTTAATTCTTATTTTTTCCCATAGCCCTACCCACCCTACCACCCCCCCATATACATAAAACTTGTTTCCTTACTTTTTTGTTACAATCTCAATATTGTCCCCTTTCACCTTTTTACATTAAGCATTTTCTATTTCACAATATATAACATACAATGTTAGGACTCATTTACATCTTCATTTTCTCATACCAGAGAAAAGATGCGATATGTACCTATCAGTGCCCTATTTATTTCACTTATGAGGATAAAAACTTTTATCAGAAACTTAGGGAACATTCTCCAACCAACAACTACTGACTGAGTTTTGCCATGGTCAAAACTTTGGTGTTAGGCTTGTGGGATTTCCCCTGTGGGTTGTCCACTCCCCTAGGCTTCAGGGGGTGCAGCTTAATTACAATCTTCCAGTGAAAGAAGCAAGAGACATTGATGGGTCCTAAATAGCCAAAAACAAATCAAACCAAATGTAAAATAAAAGCGTCCATTCTCTTACTACTTGGAGGCAATAAGGCTGAATGCCAACCATGTGTCTTTTTCCTCTTATGGGCAATGCTGCTGGGATTTGGAAGTTAGGAAAAAGGCTTATGACATGATGTTTACTATGACATCCAATGTATTTTCCCAATAGAGGAATATGTGCCATGCATGGGGGTACTTTTTGCACCTACAGTGATGATCTATCAGACAGAAGTCACCCTCCAGGCCTGGTCCTCTTACACAAGCAGGGTTTTGGAAGGGAAGGACTCATTTTCAGGTGAGAGAAATCCAGAAGAGAATAATTTGCTTTGGACAGATTCTTTCCTTCCCTTTGGAATGAGAATATTTACCTATACCATTCTAACTCGGGACTGGGTAACTTTTTATTTTTACAATTTCACAGCTAAGAGTTTTCTGTGAGTTTCAGAAGGGATTTGGACTGGAACTTTTAAAAACTGGTAGAATTGTGGAGACTTTGAGACATTACTGTATTTCTGATCACCATAATAGTGATCTATGTTACCTAGGATTATGAACTTACTATTGTATCTGTTTGGAGATGAAGTATGATTTAAGGGGATATGAAGCTGACCATTAGTTCTAACATGTGAATTTAATTGGATTATGAAATGCCCAGCAGAGGGGCTGGGGATATAGCTCAATGGTTCCGGCGCCTGTCTTGCAAGTGCAAGGACCCGGATTCAATCCCCAGTAACCACATAACAATACTGGGTGTGGAGACTCACCCCAGCAGCAACCAGTACCACATACCACAGTGCTGGGTGTGGTGGCTCACGCCTGTAATCCCAGCATTTGGGAGGCAGAGGCAGGAGGATTGCTGTGATGTGAGTTTGAGGCTGAGCTCAGGGCCAGCCTGAACCACAAAGCGAGACCCTGTCTCAAAAAACCCTAAAAAAATTTTTAAAAAGAAAAGAAAAAAGGAATGCCCAGCAGATTAGTAGAGCACATTCTAGGAGATACTGAGGGAGTCCTGGAGGTGTGGACTTATTTGCTGTACATGGTCTCCTCTCCTATCCTGTAACGTTGTTTCCCTCTTTTGCTTTCCAGCTGTCATGCTCTGCCATGTCCTCCCACCACAACATTCCTGCCTAGGAACCAGCTTACTGTGGCTGAATTTCTCCAAACTGTCAGCTAAATTCAACATTACCTTGTATATATTGTGTCAGTATTGTAACCTGCATTGGAAAAGCTAACTAAAGAAACCTGAATTTGGATGACTATTTTGCTATGTGCAAAATAGTGTTCTTTTATGATTAAACAATATATTATCAATGACAAAACTTCCAAAAATTAAGGAAGCTAAACACATACATATTCTACCACCCAGAGATTTCCTTCAGGGTTTTTTTGTTATTGTTGTTTACTTCAGATTTTTGTATGGCTACATCTTTTTATTTCAAAAAAAACCCACACAAATTAATGGCACAATCTGTGCAGAAGTACCTCTTGGTTACTTCCACCTGAAATTGCAATAAAGGTTATGTTATTACATAACCTTCAAAATGATCGCTTCAATACAAATAACCTATCATTAAGAGAATGTTAAGTATCATTAATCAGTCTTAATTTTTGGTTGCATCTGTTGTTTAATATTTTTATTATAAAACAAAATCATACACAATCATGCTGCAATCCACTTCCTTACCAAAGACTGAAATAAAAACAAAGTAGGAAGGAAAATAATATTGTCCCATAATTCAAACTTTAGTTTTTACAAATATTATTCAAACTCTTATCCACGAAGGTTTTACTGTGTACTAGAAGTGAATGCAAATGGTTCTTTCACTGCATCCTTGCCTGCCTTGAGTAGTTTTGTACTTTTTTTACACCTTGATATATGATACTCATTGATACACATTAAAATGGTACCTCATCAAATATGCACTTCAGGGACTGATGGTAAGAACATTTATTAAATAGGTTAAATAGTCATTTCCTCATTTGGAATTATTTATTTAAATATTTAGAAAGTTAATTATTTATTTCAATATTTGGAAAATTCTATATTTTCCAATGTTCATTGATTAGCAAGAGTTTTTCATGCTAGTTTTCACATTCACTGTTCTCATTTTGGGGTCAATATTGCCTGCCTGATTATATCACTTTAAAATATATTTTTTGTATGTAGAACATTCAAAGCTACACTTTGTTTTGGAATTCTTTCCAAAGACTTTATATTGAGAAATATTTTTTTCTAGCTTTGGTTTCCAACCTACATAGAAATCTTTCAGTTTATTGAGAATTTACTTTGGAAAAACATGGAAGCAGCAGTCCTTAATTCGATGTATTTCATATATTTCTTTGATATTTTTATCAAGTATTCCTCACCATTTCCTAATGTATGCTGCATCACATTTCTGTTTCTAAAGCTACCTAAACTTGAATCTAGGCCTCTCTGTTCCATTGATTTATCCATTCTACAACC